>CM041779.1:309147817-309175946 GCA_023374045.1 Limonium bicolor
CAAAGTGTGTCACTGTTGAAGACTCCACATACCCACTTATGAGCCCAACTACAAAGCGTATATCAGGCCTAGTGCAGATCAAGTATATCAAACTTCCAACAAGGCTCTTGAAAGTGGTACGATCCACTTGGTCTTCATCGTCATACTTTGACAACTTCATCCCACAGTCAACTGGTATATTCACACGGTGACAATTTTTCATCTTGAACTTATGCAACACCTCCTTTGCATAGCTCTTTTAAGAGAAAAAAATCCCATCATCATTTGATCAATCTCAATGCCAAGATAGTAAGACATAAGACCAAGATCAGTCATTTCAAACTCCTTGGTCATGCTTTTCTTGAATTCTTGAAACAACTTTGGATTACTCTCTATAAAAATAAAATCATCAACATATATACAAAAAGTAGATGTCACCATTCTTGCATATCTTCACACAGAGGGCGCATTCATAGGGGAATTTGATGAAGCCATTCTCTCGGAGGTACTTGTCGATTCTACTATTACAAGCTCGCGGTGTTTGTTTCAAGTCATACAGAGATTTGTTCAACTTCAACACACCTTCTCTTCATGGTCCTTTTCAAGAATGACATCTTCACATCCATTTGATAGATCTTCCACTTGCTAGTTGCAAATGAGATGATCAATCGTACGGTCTCCGATTGGGCAATGGGGGAAAATAGTTCACTATAATCAAATCCGGGGCGTTAACTATAGCCTCTGGCCACCAATCTTGTCTTGTACCTCTTTACTTCACCTTGGTATTATTCTTCGCCTTGAAAACCCACTTGAGACCAATGGGGTTTTCACCTGTTAGAAGCGTAGCAAGTTTCCACGTAAGATTCTTTTGAATTGATTTCATCTCTTCATCCATAACGGCTTTCCACTTTTTTTTCATTACCGCCTCTTCAAACCTTAGAGGTTCACAATCTACAAAATTACAACAAAGAGTTAGTTCATCATCAACATTTTGATCTAACTTCCATTAAGTTTTTCAAGGCTTCTCATCCTCAATGATCCTTCAATGGAACGTTCACTTGAACTTCCACTTGAGAGAGATGATGATGTTCTTGAAGTGGACGATTGTTGTGGTGTCACTGGCTCTTGACTCTGCTCATCCACCTGAATTTCATCAATAGGAAGTGGGACGAAGTTTTATTTCTCCTTATCTTCAGAGCTCAAATCCCAAGTTTTCTTCTTCATTGAAAATCACATCTTTAATCACAATGGTTTTACCAAGACTTGGGCTGTAACACTTGTAGCCTTTAGAGAGTTGATCATAACCAATGAAGATATACTTCTTGCTCTTATTTTCAAGCTATACCCTCTCTTGATCTGGTACATGGCCAATTTTCCCGAAAACCTTTAAATAGGACAAAATTGACTTAACTCCACTCTAAGCTTCTTGTGGGGTAATGTTCGAAAGACTTTTTGTGGGGCACCGGTTGGATAAGTATAGCGCAAAATCCACCGCTTTAGCCCATAAATCCTATCACATCTCCTTTGCTCTTTAGCATGCTTTGAGCCATGTCAAGGATGGTCTGATTCTTTCTTTACGCCACACTATTTTATTGAGGAGACCTTGGTACCGTCATGAACCTTATAATACCATTCACTTCACAAAACTCATTAAATTATTTAGAGGTGAACTCACCACCCTTTATCAATTCTCAAACCCTTGATAAACAACCACTTTGTTTCTCCATAAAGGCCTCGAATTTCTTAAATATGGAAAAACTTCAAAATTTTCTTTCAAGATGTAAACCCATGTTTTTCTACTACAATCATCAATGAAGAATAAAGTACTGACTTGCACCAAGGGAAATCGGGTTGATGGGCCCACAAACATCGGCGTGAACCATTTCAAGAGGTTCCTTTGCTCTTGTGGTGAACTCCTTCGGAAATTTTTTTTAAAGTTGCTTGCCAACTGGAAAACCTTCATAAAATTGCTCTGGTAGGTTAATGCAAGGAAAGCCTCTCACCATCTTTCTTTCACCCATCATCTTCAAACCTTTCAATGTTTACATACCCAAGTCTCAAATGCCAAAGCCATGAGTAATATTTCACACAAGCTTTAAGATATTTAGCAACATCAGTCTTCAAGATCAAGAATAAACATTCTATTTTCGTCAAGGGCATGGGCACCTGAGATATCATCTTCCCTTGATTATCAAGAAGGTAGAGCATGCGGTTTTTCATGTTAATTTCATAGTCTTTCTCCATGAATTTCCCAAGACTCAAATTATTATTTTTCATCCTTGGATGTAATAAACATCACCAACGAATCGGTGTCCACCTTTCTTTGAAGAATCATGATTGTAAATTTCCCTTTTATAGGAACTTTAGAATGATCTTTAACGTGATGGATCCAGTGATTCAATTACCGATCTCCACGAACTTGCTTTTATTTCCATGCATGTGATTGCTTGCCGCATCATCAAGCTAACCCCATTTATCTTCTCTTCTTTCTCGGTTTCATGCGTTTACAACAATACACCTTCCTCCTTGATCTTTAAAAAGTTGGTATCTTCATTCTGGGATTTAGGTGCACTCCAACAATCACGTGCTAAATGCCCATATTCCCCCAAGTACTGAATTTTGGCTTTATCTTCTTTTTGGAAGCTTATTCTTCCACGTCCTCTTGAACTTTAACCTCTCTCTTCATTGTCTTGATCACCTTTTCCACGTCCATGTCTGTGTCTTCTTGTTCCTCTACCTCGGCATCCTCCTCGACAACACCCCCCCCCCCCCGTGAATTCTTGTCGAAATCATCATCTTTCACCTCGAGTTGAGTGGCTAATACTTGCTTGATCGGTGTCTCCTTTCATTTGGAAATCCTGTCTTCATGAGCTTGTAGTGACCTCATGAGATGATCAACCGTCATCATCTCCAAATCTTTGGATTCTTTAGTTGCCACTACGATGTGATCAAACTTCGTATGTAGAGAACGAAGGGTCTTCTCTACAACACGATCTTCAGTGTTTCATATATATCACTTCATTTGATTAACTATGGCTAATACCCTTGAGAAGTAATCCTCAATTGACTTAGATGAATGGAAGGCGTACCTTTCTTCACTTTATCGGCTCCTTGTTATAAGTTCTTGAAAATTTCCCATGCATCTTTCATTGTCGTCGTGCTCACCACTCACTCTCAACACCCTTTTTCAACTACCTCCCAACATCATGGCTTTCAAGTAAAGACTTCATCCTTATACTTCAATTTTCATAGTTGTTTTATGTAGACGAGGGAGTTAATTTTTTTTTTTTGATAGTTACGGTAGTTGGTAGGTTTTGAACTCAGGCCTTTGGTTCTAGTATACCAAACCCGCTCTACCGACCAAGCCACTAGGGCTTGGCTTGTGATGGAGTGAATGGATGCTTTAGTTGGTATGTATAAATAAAAGATAATCATAAAGGCATGTATTTAGACATGTCTTTTATGGAGGATTGGATATTCTGAAACAAAGTGTCAGTAGCCAACGTATAGCATATCTTGATCTTTTAAAAGTATTTCCAGGATTCTGTTGGTTTACCTTTAGCGATGAATCGATCAATGCTATTTTTTTTTCAAAAAAAAAGACGGAATCGTTCAATGTGCTCAGTTGGGTTTATCTAGGAATCACCATAAAAATTCCTTCCTATCCTTCAGTAGAGTAAACCAACTGGCTTCACCCTGATCTTTTCCTACTGCGTTTCGGTTTGAGCAAGAGTAGCTGCCAAGGAGGAGACTCACTTTTACTCGTTTCGATGCTCATACGCTAAGTTGACATCAACCCGGTTTTACCTTGGAATAGGGCATATCACTCTCAGAAAGGTGTGGTGCGTGCACCCCTGATCATTAAGTGGCACAACTAGCAGCTCCTAAATTCCCCACTTGGGAACTCAGATTCCATTTCTCTTTTGACGATGTGCGTGGCCAGGCCACCCTTACAACATAACACTTGGAAAACTTGGAGAAACGTAACCACTCCAAAATTGTCGATTCTGCTTTCGTCTTCATTCATCTCCTTTAATTTAGGTCTATAGTAAGATATAATAGAAGAAAAAATATCTTTGTATTATGTTGTGTTTCTTGTCTCGTGACAGACCTAGAGATTAATGGTGGCCATCGGGTCGTGTCCGGTTCTACCCGGAACCGTTGGAACCGGACCGGCCGGGAACCGGTGGGATCGGAACCGGACCGAACCGCCTTAGCCGTTCCGATACGAATACATGTTCTGAGATTCGGCCTGAACCGGGCCCGGAACCGGAACCGGAACCGCCTGGAACCATCGTCGGATTCGGTAATCGGGAACCGAACCGCCTGGAACCATCGTCGGATTCGGTACCGGGAACCGGAACCGGAACCGCCCCAATCGGTTGAAGTTACTGTGTAATATTTTAGAATGTAATAGTAATTTAGTATCTTTCTTTCCATGTAATCTTTTTTTTAAGATTTGCAAATTGAAATCATGTAACCTCTTAGTAGTTGTACTCTTTTTCCTTATTAGGGTTTTCCTAATGGGTTTTTTACCTAATAAGGTTTTAATGAGGCAGTGAATCATATAATAAAATTCTCTTTGTTTCTTATTTTTGTAAATTCAATAAAAATTCCTAAGTCTTTTTTTCTTACACATTTAAGATTATAAACTTGAAAAATAACCTATCTAGGAGTAAAGTGGATTAAAAGAGCAACGTGTGCGCTCAAACGGATCTCAAATCGGAGCTAAAATGAAGCACTAGAGCCGATCGAATCTTTCCGGAACCGGTCGGAACCGATCAGAACCGGAACCGGAACCGGCCAGAACCGGCCGGAACCGGTTTTTTGACCGAATCCGAAGCGAAATCCAGATTTTAGAACCGGAACCGGAACCGCCCAGACCGGTCCGAATACGAATACACATTTTCCCGGAACCGGAAACGATGGAACCGGACCCGTGAGCACCATTACTAGAGATAGTATATTTAATTTATAGTTGTTAGGATTTCGGGCCCATTTCCCCAGGATTGTGGTGAGATCGACATGGTTACCGAAGAAGAAAACCACAAGATATTGTAATGATAAATAGCGACACAAGGATATATGTGGTTCGGTCCAAACATGACCTACGTCCACGGAGGAGATAGAACAACTTTCATTAAGAAGATGAGATTACAAGTTTACATGAGGATTACCCAACCAACTCATCAAACCCGTGCTTCCCTTGGTGTTTTTACCCGAGTCTCTTTGAGTTCCCATAGAACCACCCTTGACTCTCTTGGATATGATCCCCATAAGTTGGGATGATCCAAGCTACGGGTTACTAGATCTATTTATAGTGCTAGATCTAAACCCTTCACTTATCCCAATGTTAACCTTGTAACAACCGCTACATAATGGCTCACAAGTTACAACAGTTACAACTTAATTAACACCATCCATTAACACCTAGAAACAACTAACACCCAGGTATCTAGAAAGCCAGAAGTATAAACTTCTTCTTTTATGGATTTAACTTTCTCATAACTCTCCTCGTAATGTTAGAAACTCACATGCTTCAGATGCCATTGATTTTCACCGCATAAATGCTCTATTGAAGACTTAAGTTTTGCAGATGATTGCCTCCTCAGTCAAAGTAGCGTTGCAGAGAAACTTGGCGCGATACAGAAAGACGTTACACTGTCACAGCTAGAGTACCTCTGCAGAAACATCTATCCGCGAATTCCTATATGCCAAGAAGCGCGACGCTACTGAAGTGGCTGCGGAAATCTCGGATAGGTGGGAGCGCTAGCAAACGTGAGAACGTGACGCACAAGGAGCTCCATAACTCCGATACTTGCGGAACCAACCCAAAGAGCAGTTTTACTTGAAGACTTTACCGAAGATTTAGGATATAGTTGACAAGTATATAAGCATACGGGTGTAATTAGTTTAGGTGTGCATTCGAGATTATCTAGAGAGAAACCCCGCCTTTGAGAGAGAAAATATTCTTGAGAGATCTTAGTGAGATAGTGTCAATTAGCTTAGGTATTTATTACCTAGAGAGCACACATAGAACATTCCCCTTTACTCCTTTTATGCATTGATCAAAGCCGAGAGTAGAGCGAGTGTTGGATGAGACAGAGTACCTCTGTCGAATCCCAAGATAGGAAGCTAGGTTGTAATTCACATTGAATTTCAATAAAAGCAAATCATATCTTGTCAATTTCAAACAAAAGCTTCCGCGTTATTAGTTTCTGCATACACTTATTCTTCAAGCAGAGTTGTCTGAGACAAACACCTCAGACCTACTCGTCAGCACCCCGATCCCATCAAGTGGTAAGAGCTTGCGTTGGCTGACAATCTCTCAAAATGGCGGAAATCTCAAACACCAACAACAAAACAGAATGCAAGTGGAGAATCCAAAGCTAACTTCCACAAACTACAACATATGGAAAATGAGATGGAGTCACACCTCCAGTCCTTCAATCAACACTCTGGAAGGTAGTGACGAAAGGCAATTTCCCAGTATCTGAAGGGAAAGATCCCAGCTCCTATACTACTGAGGAGCGCAATGCGTTGGCTAAATGCCCAAGCCTACGGTCATCTACACCAGTCACCTCTCCAACACGAAGAAGAGGTGTATCACATCAAAGTAGCCAGACATCTGGGATAACCTTCGAGCTGTTCACGAAGGAAATACTGAGCTTCGAAAGTCAAAATACAGAACTGGAAGATTGATACGAAACTTCGTAGGAAAGCCTGGAGAATCCCTCAGCGACATAGCTTGCTCGATTCACTGAACTCACTGCTACTATCAAGAGCTTGCAGATTGGAGATTCCAATGCAAATATCAACAACAAATTCTGGATAGATCTGGGTGAGGAATGGACCGAGAGCGTTATCTCACGAAGGCGTCCAAAAGTCTAGAGAAATGGACTTTGACTGACTTGGGTTCTATCTGCAGTCCATCAACAAATACAAGATGATATCAAAGAATATCAAAAATAGAGGTAATACTTCTCACTCAAACCATGCTGTTTCGTTTTCCAACGTGAATCAAGCTTTGCAGGTAAAGACTACATCCAGCCAGACAGCAGCTCACCAGAATGAATCATTCCACTATGACACTACCTCTCCAAATCAGGATTTAATCCAGCAGCTTCGGGACACTCTGATTGACGGCATAATAGAGGAAGGATCAGCGAACACCTTCGAAGATATGGCCATGCTGGTCAAGAACTTTAAGAGATTCATGCGAGATCGATCAGAAAGGAACAGTCCAAACAGGTTCAGCCAAAATCAAAACCGACAATATCAATCCTACAACCGTAATCAGCAAGGTACTACGGGAACTGGAGACCGAGTATGCTTCAAATGCCTGAAGCCGGGGCACTACGCCAACAACTGTCCTCTCAAGAAGAAAGATGATCGTGAGCAATCATCACTAATAGCAAATTCAGCATGGGGAGACTCTGACTCAGAAGAACCTGAGATGGGAACGTCAAGCCTAATCTGCCTCATGGCTCACAAAAGTCAGGTATGCCAGAGTCCCTCTTCAGAGGTAACTGAATATTTCTCAGACTCATGTGCTATTCCCTCTTTAGATTTATCTACTTACTACATCGACCCAAATCATCCTGAATTTGAATTAACTGAAGAACAAGAAAGAATAGCCTCTCTTTATGAAGAAATTCATGTGCTAAAAGGTCATGTCAACAACGATCGTCTTAAATTGCAAAAATCTGAAGAAAAGGCCGAAAAACTTGAAAAAGAGTTAAGAGACGCTCACAACCTCATCAACTCCTTACAAACCCAAGTTTCTTCCCTACAGAAAAATTGTTCCAAAATTCCACAAAAATTCTTCAAACCAATCACCTTTGTTCGTGAGGTTGCTGCAATGCAAAAGCCAAAATTCTTTGAAAACGAACTCCGTGAGTCAAAAGAAAGACAAGTTCGACTTGAGAAAGAGGTCGATTCCCTGAATATCGCTCTTAAAAAGGCACGGATGGAATCGGTCTCATCATCTAATCCTCCTCATTGGCTGAGAAATAAGGCAAAGTTAATCTGCCAAAAATAGCCGCAAAACCCAATGATCTTCAAAGAAGGAAACTCCAAAAAGAAAATTTTGAAAACAAATTCCGTTGGCAAAAGAAGTACGTTCATCTACCTTCCTTACTAATTTGTGGTTACTGTGGCTACGACGGACATATTCACTCATCGTGTCATAAGCTTGGCAAAGATTTATTTTTAATATGCAACGTTTATATACTCTGTCTAAAGCACGACATGGTTATAGCTCTCTTTCAAAGAGGGAACCCAAGTTCGCCTGGGTTCCCAAGTCTAACTTTTGATTATCTTGTAGGGAGAGACCGTGGACAATGACTCTTGGTTTCTAGATAGTGGATGCTCACGACATATGACAGGAGACCCTGACAAGTTCACGACTCTCTCTCAACACCACGGGGGAAAAGTCACTTTCGGCGACAATGCTCATGGTGAAATCATTGGTATTGGAACCGTCGGTAATCCCTCTCTCTTTAGATAGAAAATGTTAATTTAGTAAATGGACTTGGACACAGCCTTCTAAGTATCTCTCAAATATGTGATCTCTCTAATGTTGTTCTTTTCTCGGCCTCTGACTGCAAAATCTTTGACGAGCAAACAGGTCTTCTGAAAGCCACTGGTATAAGGGTGAACAATCTTTACAAGTTATCTCTTGAAAACCCTAACCTAGATGGTACTCTTTGTCTTAGTGTACAGGACAAGAATATCTCCTTATGGCACTTTCGTCTAGGTCATGCACACGGCAAACTACTAAACAAAATCAAAAACAGAAATCTTGTAGTGGGACTTCCTCAGACAAACTTCTTCCAGACCGACATCCTCTGTCCTGCATGCGTACAAGGGAAACATTCTAGAGCAAGCTTTCCAGGTAAAACAGATATGTCTACATCATCTCCACTGGACATGCTACACATGGATCTATGTGGACCAATGCGTGTTCAAAGCAGAGTGGTAAGAAGTACGCTCTAGTCATCGTCGATGACTATTCGCGCTGGACATGGGTACTCTTTCTTAAGAACAAGTCGGAAACATTTTCTGAATTCGAAACCCTATTCAAACTGATTACTAACAAATGTCCACCTCTGTCAAACAATTCGATCTGACAACGGTACAGAATTTTGCAATATTCAGTTTTCAGAATTCTGCAGGGAAAAAGGAATCATGCATCAAACATCAGCTGCTCGTACTCCACAACAAAATGGAGTTGTAGAACGAAAGAATCGCACCCTAGTAGAAATGGCAAGAACAATGCTCATTGATAGTAACCTTCCAGCCACATACTGGGCAGAAGCTATCAACACTGCAGCATACATCCTAAATCGAGCATCAATTCATCCATTCATCGGCAAACCCCATATGAAATTATCAAAGGCCGTCCACCTTCAGTCACACATCTACGGCGCTTTGGATGCAAGTGTTTCATACACAACAATGGAAAAGACAATCTCGGCAAGTTTGCTTCTAAGAGCGATGAAGGAATCTTCCTTGGCTACTCATCACAAAGTCGAGCTTACAGAGTACTCAATAAACGTACATCCTGTCTTGAAGAAAGTCCTCATATTCGTTTTGAAGAGCTCTCTAACTCTAGCGACTGTGAACACAACCAAAATGAACCACACGAAGATGCCGCAGATACTACCTTCATTGAAATACCAGTAGCTACTATCCCTGCACCACAAACACCTCTTGCAACAGACTCATCCTCTGACAGCGATGACGACCCTGATGACTCATTCAAGGATGCCTCACCCACTCCCACACAGGAACCACTACCTCCTCCACAAAACACAACGACACCCACACCTAACAATCACCAAACACCAGATCCCTCCACTAGTCTTCCATCAACCTCCGCAAGAAATTTCAACAAGCCTCCGCTCACCCCAATTACTCAAATCCTGAGTGATCCATCCAAAGGCGTTCAAACACGTAGTGACTCCATCAGAATCTCTGTGCCTTCAATGCCTTTCTATCCAAAATCGAACCTAAGAATGTCAACCAAGCTCTACAGGATCATGACTGGATACTCGCCATGCAAGAAGAACTACATTCTCTGCAAAGACACTCTGTCTGGCGACTTGTTCCGTGTCCAACCAACCATAAACCAATTGGTACCAAATGGGTGTTTCGCAACAAGTTAGATGATCAAGGAAATATCTCTCGCAACAAAGCCAGACTGGTAGTTCAGGGATACGCTCAAGCTGAAGGAATTGATTACGATGAAACTTATGCTCCAGTAGCTCGAATTGAGGCAATTCGAATACTCGTGGCCTACGCAGCCCATCGAGGTATAAAACTCTACCAAATGGATGTAAAAACTGCATTTCTACATGGATACATCGACAGAGATGTATATGTTGCTCAACCACCGGGTTTCGAAGATCCACATCACCCGGAGTATGTCTACAAGTTAGATAAAGCATTATATGGCCTGAAGCAGGCACCTCGGGCATGGTATGAGCGTCTTTCATCTTACTTATTGTCCCATGGATTCATTCGAGGTAAAGTTGACAAAACTCTTTTCACTCTCACCAAAGGTGAAGACATACTCATTGTGCAAATATACGTGGATGACATAATTTATGGATCCACTATTCCTGAACTATGTTCATTCTTTTCTGATCTCATGAGTAAAGAATTTGAAATGAGTGCTCTTGGAGAATTGAAATTCTTTTTAGGTCTACAAGTCATTCAACAGGAAAACGGGACTCAAATTCATCAACAGAAATACATTCACGAGCTATTAATCAAATACAAGATGCAGGATTCAAAAGCCACACCCACTCCAATGACAGCAACAGAGAAGCTACATCTGGATGAAAAAGGAATTGTCGTTGATGCTACACTATACAGAGGTATGATAGGTTCCCTCCTTTATTTAACAGCAAGTAGGCCTGACATTCTCTATGCTGTATGTCTCTGTGCAAGATTTCAGGCAAACCCAAAAGAATCACACCTACAAAGCGTAAAGCGAATTTTTCGCTATCTGAAAAGCACCCAAGACCTGTACCTCTGGTACCCAAGTACTCCTGATTTCACTCTAATGGGTTATAGTGATTCTGATTTTGCAAGCTCCTTATTAGACAGGAAAAGCACGTCTGGTACTGCACAATTTTTAGGACTTTGTCTTGTCGCCTGGAGTTCAAAGAAGCAAAACACGGTAGCCCTGTCATCCGCCGAGGCCGAATATGTCTCCGCCGCTGCTTGCTGTGCACAGATTCTCTGGATACAACAACAACTACAGGATTATCTCATTCCTCCGACTTGTACTACAATTTCTGTGACAATAATAGTGCTATTGATTTATCTAAAACCCTGTTCATCATTCCAGGACAAAGCACATTGAAATTCGTCACCATTTCTTAAGGGATTGCGTTGAAAAAGGACAGATACAACTAGAATATGTTCCTACTTCAGATCAACTTGCAGACATATTCACCAAACCATTGCAACGAGGTCCTTTTGAAGCACTACGTTCACAACTAGGTATGACCCGTATGACTTAGCTAAGTCGTATCTCCTTCTCGTGTTTTGTAAATATCTGGGTGAATGTATGAATATGTCTGATGACCTAGTCTGTCTGTTAAAGAAACAAAACACCGGCGTAAAAACAAGAGTCTTTATTTTCTGATAAACCACCCGCGAAATTCTCGCCCAACAATCCGCAACACCCCAGCTCAACCAATAAGCCCACACTACCCTGACACACGACGTCTGCCTATATTCCGACGTCAATAACTCTCACTCCCCACGTCCAATCACACCTAAATCCGATTTCTTTGCCTCTCTTCGCCTTCTACACTTTTTGCCTACTACGATCAAACTCCGATCACCATGGCTTCCAACCCTAACCCTAAGCAAAACACCATGTTTTCCGACGCCGAATTACCTAATGACCCTCTGCTCCTCAAGCTCCATAAATCAACAAAAGCAAGCTCTAATCAACAAGCTCACCAACCTCCAAGCCAAACAAACCCCTACTTCCACCTCCGACTCAACCGCCGTAGCCCCCGTAATGTCCATCGACACTCACCCCATCAACACCCCTTTACCCACCGTCTCAACTGAACCCACCGCCATTGTCCACACTACGGCATCCAATCGATCAGACGACACCCCATCCCCAACAAACAATCAACATCAACACCTCCCACCACCCCGATCATACCCACCCCTGATACCATAACCAAATCTCCCGACCAAACTCCAGTTCGGATCCCTTCCACCCACTGAAGAAGAAACACAGAACCCACAACCCAACTCTCCTGCTAAAGAACCCAGAAGTACTTGACCTCGAAGCCCAGCCAGCTGCTCCTGAATGTTCACCCCACCCCCCAAGAAAACCCGCCGTGCAAATCCAACGTCCCCCGCCCTCCAGCTACTCGAACCCTTCGATCTCGGGCCAAAAATCCTCAGTCATCTTCAAAACCGAGTTCTGAAGCTCCTGTTCCTGCACTATCCCCTGTAGTCACGGCACCAACAATTGAAGAAAAGCCACGCAGCACCACCAACTCGTCAACCCAGGCGGACTCCGACACGGAACGACTTCCACTAGAAAGCGACTCCGTCCTCGCTCCGAGTCTGTCCACCATCACCTCACCTGCTCAATGACTAGGTCTGATCGACACCCACTCTGCCGTCTACTCCCTACCAGCCGACAATTCTGCTGAATCCCGAAACCTGGTAAAGGGAAAGCTACTCGACCTGGACTGGCTCCACTCGATGGAGTTCGACATGTTCGAGGAGATGCTTCGCTTTCAAAACTGGATCCATCTCTTCCACGGCATTCAGACCTACCATGAAGCAGAGGCGTATCAGTTCTACCAGAATTGTGTCATCCGCAAGGGGAAAATAATGACAGAGGTACATGGCAAAGCTATCCTTCTCGATTCAAACTCAATAGCAACTCATCTAGCAATTCCAACTAGCGGACTAGAATTTTATGATAGGGCTGGTTTTCCTGATCTAGGGTTTATAAGTGCAAAAGAGGTCTATGACTTCTTCCTACCAAACAGCAGAGTCGGTCACTCTTTAGATCGACCAGCTCTGTCAAATACCCACCAAATGCTTCATACCTTGGTGATCAAAACTTAGTCCCTAGAAAGGAAGGAAACCAGTTTGTCCACCCGCTAGATCTTGCTATCATGTACTGTCTGATCCACCAGCAAAAGATAAACCTCCCAAAATAATCCTCAACCAAAACCATCTCCTCACCCCGACACAGCCTGGGGTACATATTCTGGCTCCCGAAAATTCTTACCCACTGTGATGTTGTCCTTGATCCCTCCAAAGCCAGTTGCATAATGGACACTAACATCCTTGGTCAGATCCTGTACACAACAAACCCCATCTTTCCAGATCAAATCGGTCTCCAACAAACCCTACCTCCAAAAAGCTAGCCCCACCAAAACCCGCATCATCACCCCTGACACAGCCTCTTTATCTGAAAGGGTAGCAGCGATTGAGAACAACCTCGCAACTCTATCCAAGAAGATAGACATGCTCATCACGTCCTCAACAAAAACCACAAACAGACGATGAACATCTTTGCAGGGGGAGTCGAGAAGCTGGCAGAGGAGTTCGGGAAACATTTGCTGAAACTCTGGAAGCGGCTAAGCGATTGGATGGCGCTGGGACTTCGGGGGAAGATGGAGCAAGGGATGAGGACACAGGAATGGATGGAGGAGATGACTAACTCTTTACCCCACCCCTTTTAACCCCTAGGAAGTACTGACTCTTGAATACTCTTATTACATTGGTGGTTTGTTTTACTGACTGTTTCGGATTATGGTTTTTTGGATATTTTTGTGCGTTTCCCCTGATGTTGGCAAACGGGGGAAGCGGTGTATCCCGCGGCTGGTGTGTGCGGGTAACTATGCGTGGATACTAAGTGCCTCTGAAGGCCTCATCTGTTCTGATTTGGTCATTTTTTTCTGCAACGTGGCATTTGAAGTAGTTTACGTACTACTATGGTTTTTATCTATTCTTATCAACTGCATTACCTTAAGGGGGAATATGTGTTTAAGGGGGAACAAACAGCATTGTTCTCCCGATTGTTCCCCCGAGATAGTTGCTCTACCTTGTTGTCT
Source organism: Limonium bicolor (assembly GCA_023374045.1). NCBI lineage: Eukaryota > Viridiplantae > Streptophyta > Magnoliopsida > Caryophyllales > Plumbaginaceae > Limonium > Limonium bicolor. Next base: position 309,161,914 of record CM041779.1, read on the forward strand.
GTTTTTTGTTTGCAGGTACATCCTATACAAAACCTCAAGTCTACGCTGGATACACTGAGTTTGCCATCATCAGCAAAAAGGGGGAATTTGTTGAAGACTTAAGTTTTGCAGATGATTGCCTCCTCAGTCAAAGTAACGTTGCAGAGAAACTTGGCGTGATACAGAAATACGTTACACTGTCACAGCTAGAGTACCTCTGCAGAAACATCTGTCCGTGAATTCCTATATGCCAAGAAGCGCGACGCTACTGAAGTGGCTGCGGAAATCTCGGATAGTTGGGAGCGCTAGAAACGTGAGAACGTGACGCACAAGGAGCTCCATAACTCCGATACTTGCGGAACCAACCCAAGGAGCTGTTTTACTTGAAGACTTTACCGAAGATTTAGGATATAGTTGACAAGTATCTAAGCATACGGGTGTAATTAGTTTAGGTGTGCATTCGAGATTATCTAGAGAGAAACACCGCCTTTGAGAGAGAAAATATTCTTGAGAGATCTTAGTGAGATAGTGTCAATTAGCTTAGGTATTTATTACCTAGAGAGCACACATAGAACATTCCCCTTTACTCCTTGTTACGCATTGATCAAAGCCGAGAGTAGAGCGAGTGTTGGATGAGACAGAGTACCTCTGTCGAATCCCAAGATAGGAAGCTAGGTTGTAATTCACATTGAATTTCAATAAAAGCAAAATCCTATCTTGTCAATTTAAAACAAAAGCTTTCACGTTATTAGTTTCTGCATACACTTATTCTTCAAGCAGAGTTGGTCTGAGACTAACACCTCAGACCTACTCGGTCAGCACCCCGATCCCATCAGTTATAACCTTAAGATACAATTTTATGTCACAAAACAATTAATTATGAAGATTTTAATTTATGGCCGAATTATCTAGGAATATTTGCTTCATTTTGAGCTAAAAATATGTCTAAGACATTATAATAATTTTTTATATGAGAAATATGGCTCATATGTATTTATGTAAATTATTATAAGTTAAGAATCAAGTTTTAAAATTATATGGCATCATATTGTAACACCCCTACCGCTAATACTGTCATTAATGTACAAATACTTACCTTTGCAGTGGATATTACATACTCAACGGCGGGTGTACAATGCCGTTAGTCACCCACGTGACTAACAAGGCGAGTTACAATCCTACATACTATCGGTCTGATGAATATGAACATACTGAGTACTCTACACAATACATTACTTCTCATAGCATACTCAACCATCATCCAAATACAACTCCAATACAATACTTTACCGAGTCTACTACAATCCTTAAATTACCGATACAGTTTGGACTTCCAAATTCGCATTACAATACAAATACAAATCCTATAATTCAACTACCCATGCTTACATAGCAGCCCCGTCCTACACTCTCGAACGGCTGTCAGCTTCAAATACCTGTAAAATAAAAACAGTGCCCCTAGGGGCTCAGCAAAATTGCTGCATATGAAATTCGCATATACCGCGTGCTAACCGCGGTACGCCGACTACTTTGGGTCGGATATACATGGAGTTCGTTTTACATGCGTACATACATACTAATACTACGACAATACATTCAACAATACTTACATACATATACAAGGTCCAATACTTACTAAGGAAGACAATTTGCTAGTCACCCGTTCATGTTAGTTATTCATTCGTTCGGTTTAAGCGGATGTTCCCTTTCTTCCCATTCGGGTTCTTGAGTTTTACACGAAACTTGGTCCTACTTACTTGTTGCTTTACTCCCACTACACTCTTTACCTTACTCAATACTTACTCGTGTTTGTTCGATACTCGCTACTATACTAGTACTTACTCATCGCTCGATATTCATTGCTTACTCCCACATACTCGGTACTCCATACTCTTTACCTTACTCGTACTTACTCGTACTTACTCATACTCGGTACTCATTACATACTCATACTCACTTCTTACTCAATACTCATTACTTTACTCATACATACACAATACTCATTACTCTGACCTCGACCTCCGGGCGGAGTCATACACAAGACTCGCCACCGGGCCTACAAATACAAGGGGCTATACACTTAGCTCCTTAAATACTCTAATGTCCGTTTTTACCGGACTACTCAGTTTCCCAACACTCCTCTCTCGGAGTATCTTACAATCTCATGGATTAGCCTAGAAGTATCTCTCTTGATAACCTCCACTAGCTTAGGGAATTACCTCCGTCTAGTATTCTCAGATTTAAGGGTTACCCCAACATGTCGAATACTCTCATGTTCGGGACAATACTTACATCAGTCGGGTCCTCTCATAGTGGGTCGACTATTGCTAAGGGGTTTGGCGATCCCTCATCATTCCTTACTACTCTCGTGGTTCATGACTTACACCAACATTAATTCCTCTAATAGGGGTTCCTATATACTTCCACTACTTATTGTTTGTGGATTATTCATTTCGGTTCTCCTACCGTTATCAGGAGGTTACTACTCCCGTACACTGCAGACGTGTATATCTGAGTGGTTAAACTGGTGTAAAAATAAAAGAAAAGAAATTAAAAACTCAAAATAAACGTCGGCTGCAAACAAATCCCGGTCGTGGTAGTATAGTGAAATGTAAGCGACCGGATGTCGAACCGTGGGACTAATGTGCATATTATAGTACCTAAGCGTGTCACAAAAAGGGGGGATTAATTGACTTGTATTATAAATAAAAAGGAGAGATTAAATAAACTAAGTTAACAGATAAACTAAACGGGACTCCGGTTCAGGTTATTATAATCTGCTCTTTCATGCTAGGGTTACTGGTTTAATTATAATAGTTTGGCAAGATCCTGTTTTTATTCTTAAGGACTAAGTCATAGACTCATAAGAACTCGTTCCAGTTGTGCAGGGTCCGATGAAAACTCAAGCACCCACTGGTGGACGGCAGAGGAGTATGAGGATTTTATTCTTGCATCTGAAAATACTAACTTATTAAATCATAATAAGCTTTCTCCAGATTTACGGCTTAATTAACCTATCTATTTATCACCTGGTCTGATCAAAATAGACTTAGTAAAGCAATTCAATAAACTCATGACATTTATTAAAAAGATGCGAGAAAACCTTTAAGCGTAACAAACTTCATTAAAATTAAAACCAGTAAAACATATTGCATAATTAATACAGATACATAATAATTATTCTCAGAGTAAACGTAACTAGTGAAATGGAAAGAAAACAAATGGAGAAGCGGAAGATTAGAAATGGAATGAACGAGTGAGTGAAGGTGAAGTGGTTCGAAGATGGATTGATGGGGTGAATTGGAACTCCGGAAGGAACCACGGAAGGAGCCTCCGAAAGGACACTGGAGAAGATGAATGGAGCGTGGTATTTATAGAGGAAGGAGAAGAGGCAGAGTTGCAGCTCATTGATTGCAGCTCATTGATTGCAGGGGACAGAGCTGCAACGCGTGAGCGATTTATGGTAGGCGGTGGGCGGAGTAGATGGATATGGCAGAAACAAGTCGACGGGCGAAGTCGACGAGCGAAGAAGATAACCCTGTCGCGTCAATTTCCAGATCTGGACATTTACACGCGGACGCGTGTTGTCCGCTTAATATGAGGCGGTTCCTCACTACGTCCGCATGGCTTGCATGGGCGGTTCTTCATGCGGTCCCTCTCACGTCCGCCTAAGATTAGGCGGTTGCCCATGCGGTTGCATTTCTTCTTGTCCGCCTAAAATAAGGCGGTTCCTTGGGCGGTTTCCTCTACCTTGTCCGCCTTGCATCAGGGTGGCAGGCGCGGACGACATGCACCACTGATGCGTGCCTCTCGCGTGCCTTGTTTAATCCCTTAATAATATATGTGTTTATTTGGTATTTTTCCTACATTTTAACACATATAATACATCAGTTAATATAACAACATAATTATAGGAAAAAAACCAAGATAAGTGAGAAACATTACTAAAATGCTGCAAATTATAAGGTGATTAAACCTTAATAAGTCTATATGTTTTGCACTTATCAAACTTCCTCACACTTGACTTTTGCTTGTCCTCAAGCAAATAAGGATATAATTATCTCTAAGCCATAATAATAAAACAAGATTAATAAGTGTAGAAGGGAATTTAGACAAAGTGACAATTGAAAGGATAATTCTGCTTTTAGAAGTAGGTTTTTATAAATAGTGAAGAAGAACAATTTAATTTAATAAAAGCATAGAAAAACTAGACTGCAGAAAACAAGTTAGATTAACTTGGGATTTTCAACCAATTTCATTCTCTAACCCCGGATGACAAGGGGTGTGAAGTAATGCCTTATTCCGCAATACCTTTCAACACCATGTACTCATGTTTATAAATATAAATTGCAATTTATTATTTACATCTTTTTTTTGAATGTGAAGATTGTATATACAAAACACACATTATTTTTATATATTTTTTTTGTATTGCATTATTTTCTGTACCCCAGACTTTTCTCTCTATCCTTGTAGCGGTGTTGGGTCTTCTATCCCAGGTCACGAGACCTTAGGTAGATAGGTGTTAAAGCACCCCAAAGAACTTAATAACCGGATAGATGAGGCCTGTTTTTGGTTAGAAAAATTCATAAACAGCGGAGTACCTTGTCTTTATCCTTTTCTTTCCTTGACTTTCCACATATTTCCATAATCCCAAGCTAAACCAAATTGATTTTTACAATTAGCAAATCTATCATATTTTGAGTAAAAATAGAGTATTTTGATGGAAATAATTTTATACAAACTCCTTAAAATAAAACTATCTTCCAGTTGTCACTTGACATAATTTCAGACACTTCTACAATTATTTTATCTCATTTTTTCATTTTTTTTATTAGGCAGTTTAGAGTAGCAAAAAGCGAGTGTGGCATTATCGAACAACTGTCATATTTTCAGGGAAAGGTCTCTCCTTCCTCACACTTAAGAGGAGCAATGTCCTCATTGTTCAGAATTAATTTCAAGAAAAGGAACTTTCAAAATATGACAGACTCATAAAGGATTAAACTCATATAGGTTGAACATTAATATAATAAAGGAAGAACTGAAACTCCCCTTGTATCGTAGATTGAGGAAGGTATTCTTCCTCACACTTAAGCTTTGGTAGGGGTGAGATGTTCCTCACACTTAAGTTCGTGCAAGTGTTCAACCGAAGATATCAAAATTCCTAGAGCAACTGAGGTTGCTTCCATAGGCGAGTTTAGCTATATGTTCAAATATAGAATTTATTCTGAAAAGGAAAACATATATAGCCAGTAGAACTCAAATTTGCATAAAAAATAATAGAAGGCAAACCATAAATAATAATGCATAAATAAGAAAGCATTGCATAAAAACATAAAGTAAACTGAACTGTTACCTTCCCGAATATAACAAAAGTTAGTCAAGGTTCAAACAATAAGAGTCTACAAAAAGTTAGTAAACAACAGAGAAATATAAAAAAATAAAATAAAGATAACAATAAAATAAAAATCACTACGGTGGTGGTGGAGGCTGCACTGGTCCCTGGCCTATCTGAAGAATGGGGCTAGTCGCGCACGAGCCTGGAGTTCTCTTCGGTATCGGATTGAGAGCAATTGAGTTGGGGAAGACTGAAATGGAACGCGGCATTTTTTTTTTTAGAGATAAGGGACGTCCGCTTGGGCGGGGGCGGACTTGCATGGCACGTCCGCGTGGAGACCGCCTCATTATAGGCGGACAGGAGGGCGGTTGGCTAGGCGGATTGGCGGGCGTGGCCATAGGTGTTGTCCGCGTCTGTTTAGGCGGTCAGGAGGCGGACCGCATTAGTGACGTCCGCGTCTGTTGAGGCGGACAGGAGGCGGACACGCCTCTGTGTCGTTTTTTTTTTTTTTGATTTTAACCTTGCTTATACAACAACAAAATAATAAAGTCATAAAATTATAGGTTAGTAATAAAAATGACATAAATTATAAGTTAGTAATTAGATGTTAGTAATTAATTGACAGAAATTTAATGTTAGTAGTTAGAGACAATGAAAAGAAATGACAGAAAATTAAATGACAGAAATTATAAGTTAGTAGTTAGTATACTGGAAATTTGAAGGACAATGGAATTTAAATGACAATAATATAAGAGTTAGTAGTTAGATGTCAGAAGTTAGATGTCCGTAGTCAGATGTCCAAAGTCAGGTGTCCAATTAATATTAACAGATTATTAGATAATTAATATTAACAAAATATAGTAGATAATTAATATTAACAATAAACAAAATATTATGGACATAATATTAACAGAAATAAAAGAACAAAATATTTATAATTAAACAGGTGAATAATCCGGGATTAGGGACTAGAATAAATCTAGTCCCCGGCAACGGCGCCATTTTGCAGATGTCGTATGGTGAATGGTTAAACTGGTGTAAAAATAAAAGAAAAGAAATTAAAAACTCAAAATAAATGTCGGGCTGCAAACAAATCCCGGTCGTGGTAGTATAGTGAAATGTAAGCGACCGGATGTCGAACCGTGGGACTAATGTGCATATTATAGTACCTAAGCGTGTCACAAAAAGGGGGGATTAATTGACTTGTATTATAAATAAAAAGGAGAGATTAAATAAACTAAGTTAACAGATAAACTAAACGGGACTCCGGTTCAGGTTATTATAATCTGCTCTTTCATGCTAGGGTTACTGGTTTAATTATAATAGTTTGGCAAGATCCTGTTTTTATTCTTAAGGACTAAGTCATAGACTCATAAGAACTCGTTCCAGTTGTGCAGGGTCCGATGAAAACTCAAGCACCCACTGGTGGACGGCAGAGGAGTATGAGGATTTTATTCTTGCATCTGAAAATACTAACTTATTAAATCATAATAAGCTTTCTCCAGATTTACGGCTTATTAACCTATTTATCACCTGGTCTGATCAAATAGACTTAGTAAAGCAATTCAATAAACTCATGACATTTATTAAAAAGATGCGAGAAAACCTTTAAGCGTAACAAACTTCATTAAAATAAAAACCAGTAAAACATATTGCATAATTAATACAGATACATAATAATTATTCTCAGAGTAAACGTAACTAGTGAAATGGAAAGAAAACAAATGGAGAAGCGGAAGATTAGAAATGGAATGAACGAGTGAGTGAAGGTGAAGTGGTTCGAAGATGGATTGATGGGGTGAATTGGAACTCCGGAAGGAACCACGGAAGGAGCCTCCGAAAGGACACTGGAGAGATGAATGGAGCGTGGTATTATAGAGGAAGGAGAAGAGGCAGAGTTGCAGCTCATTGATTGCAGGGGACAGAGCTGCAACGCGTGAGCGATTTATGGTAGGCGGGGGCGGAGTAGATGGATATGGCAGAAACAAGTCGACGGGCGAAGTCGACGAGCGAAGAAGATAACCCTGTCGCGTCAATTTCCAGATCTGGACATTTACACGCGGACGCGTGTTGTCCGCTTAATATGAGGCGGTTCCTCACTACGTCCGCATGGCTTGCATGGGCGGTTCTTCATGCGGTCCCTCTCACGTCCGCCTAAGATTAGGCGGTTGCCCATGCGGTTGCATTTCTTCTTGTCCGCCTAAAATAAGGCGGTTCCTTGGGCGGCTTCCTCTACCTTGTCCGCCTTGCATCAGGCGGTTGCAAGGGCGGACACACCACTGATGCGTGCCTCTCGCGTGCCTTGTTTAATCCCTTAATAATATATGTGTTTATTTGGTATTTTTCTACTACATTTTAACACATATAATACATCAGTTAATATAACAACATAATTATAGGAAAAAAACCAAGATAAGTGAGAAACATTACTAAAAATGCTGCAAATTATAAGGTGATTAAACCTTAATAAGTCTATATGTTTTGCACTTATCATACACTCTCTCACATTCTAGTGAGTTCATTGGTTTGCGTTATCGTTTATTGATTCGTTAGTTTAATGCGTTTCTACGGTTCCATTAGTTCACAACATGACTCTTACCACGAGTCACTACACAACAAGACTCTTCTATGAGTTGATCTACGCACTAAGTGAAGCCACACAATCAATCAAGAAGGGTTAGCTCATACAACATACAGCAAGACATACAATGAAAGGCAATAAACCGTTTTCATGCTTTAGTCTTGATTAGCCGGCATACAGCACACAAATCAACGTAACTCGGTTAGCATACGGGGCATGAGAAAATCATACCTTTCACCGGGGTTAGCTTTACCGTGTGTTCCCTGTTCCTTGGTTCACACTTGTTCCTCGACTCTTATTCTCGAACCAATGACTACATGCCAAATGATTCGATTAATTCTAAGCATTACAGTACTTACATAATTACTACACCCGCACTTACCTGTTATCCCGTTACTTCGGTTTAACTTAATATTCTTAATTACACAACTTTATTACTTATGTTCATACTTTCTTACCTTTACTACTTCATCCATGGGGTACTACTATATATATACACATATGGGTGAATAAGCATATATAATATATATAATATGATTACTATAATCATTTCAATTTTTTTTTGTTTTGACTCGACCGACCTTACCCAGGGTCGGTCCCAAGGTCGGTCGAAGTCAGTAGGGTAATACACTGGAAAATTGCAGGGCCGACCAACCTTGCAAGTCCGGTCCCAAGGTCGGTCCATTCCAGTGAGTTACTTGACAGAAAATTTTTAGGCCGGCCGACCTTGCATGTCCGGTCCCAAGGTCGTTCCATTCCAGTAGGTTTCATTACGGGAGATTTTTCTGGCCGACCGACCTTGCATGTTCGGTCCCAAGGTCGGTCCATTCCATAAGGTCTTCGTCTTTGCAAATCTGGGCTCGACCGACCTTGCAAGTTCGATCCCAAGGTCGGTCCGTCCCAGTATTTCAGTTTTAAATCTGTTTTCAGTTCTATATTTTGCCCATTGTTTCCCCAATCTTCCTACATGTAATCCTACATGTTTAAACACTACTTAGGCCCTCCAAATTGCCTTAGTTCATCCACCAAATTCCTTACTCATTCCTAAATCCACATGCACAATTTTTCCTCACTTCATTCAACACTCATGCCAACCTTTGTACTCAAATGCTACAGATTTTTAAGCTCAATTCATTCATCACCATACTTCCTTAACCAATGTCATTCCTAGCATCCTAAATACATCATCTTACCATGTCAATTCATTTCCAAGCAACTACACTTCCTATACCCAAGTCCAACTCTCTTCTTACCAAATCTTGCACACTAATTTTTCCTAGTTCTACAATGCATTTTGATACCTCTTTGCTACAGATTTTTACCTTCTTATTTCTCATACTACCATTACCATTCCATAGCTACTAAACATCTCTACTAACTCCAATACACACCTTGGTTCTCCCACTCACCAAGTCATCCATAAATGTACATATTCCTACCAAATTTTGCCATAGTTTACCTACAATTCTAGCTTCTCCACATACATACTTTTCATCAAATTCTTCCTAATCTAGCCACACACCCATACAAGGTCCTACCAGCAATCAATACAATACCAATACATCAATATTGCCATCAACAACAATACTAATACACATACACATCCATTTGGCTCCAAGGCTACAATTCACATACTTGCTCACAAATACTAAAATTCCCACAACTACACTACTAATACAATAGTTTTAGGTTCTTTGTTTATCGGTTTACCCATTCCCATTACTCTAATGCATTTACAATTTAGCATTGAGAAGGAGCTCTTACCTTGAGCTTATATTTCCTTCATTCCTTTTCAATTCTTCTCCTCTCTTTCTTGCACAAATCGGTCAAATGGGGAATGGAGTTGCCAAACGCCATTCCCATCACCCAAAGCACACAAAATAAGTATTATTAACATACTAACCCCTTAGATTAATGCTAGTTCATTGAAATGCTTAAAACAAGATTTCTAGGGTTTACCTTTGGAGTGTTTTAGGAGGGATTTTGGCCCTTGGTTCAAGAAGGTGATTCCACCACAATTGCAAGGTTGAATTGAAGCTCAAAAGAGAGAGAAAAATAGAGTGTTACATAGAGTAAAAATCGGCAATGAAGGAAGATGAAGGAAACATGAGTTTTTCATGTAGATTTTTACCTTAATGGAGAGAGAAGACTCCAAGCTACCCATTGATGCTATTTTCTCTTTGAATGGGGAAAACCCATGGAGATGAACTTCCTCATTTTTGTATTTTGAAAAGAGGGAAGTGTGGAGGATGATGAGGAGAACACAAATATGTAATTATTCTTGAGATTGGAGTTTTAATGGAGCTTGGGCAAGCTTGGGAAGATGGAGAAGCCATGGAAGCTTTGTGGAGCTCCAAAAATCGCCCCCAACCAGAGAGAGGGAGCCAATCGGCTGGGAGGAGGGATGAGGAGGAAAGAGAAAAGAGAAAAGAGAAATGAGGGGAGAGAGAGAGCTAAAGTGCTTTTGTACTTTTTTCTTCTTTTCTTTTTGACTTGTTAATTAGTAACTAGTCTAGTGTGTGTGTGTGTGTGTGTGAGAGAGAGAGAGAGAGAGAGAGCTTTTTGACTTATTAAAACCGGCCCCCACACAGTAATACTAGTTGGAGCGTTTTTCGTCTTTTACAGAAAACACTCATTATTTTACCCGGTTTTGGTACTATTCCCTAACCGGACCCGTTTTCCAGAATTTTCTCGTTCCCTCACTTTTAATGGTTATCAAGCTTCCATTAATGTTTAATAATAGTTAGTTACTTAACTATAATTTTACGGGTTCGTTTGACCACTTAAAGTCACGTTTTCGGGTTTTCTCAAAAAACGTGCGCTAAAGCTCTATTAGCGTTTTAGTACATTATTTGGATCTGTTTTCTTCGGGGATCATTCCCGTATACTAATTAGGCATGAATAAGCCTTAGGAATCCTCATAATACTCTAACCGAGGTCTCGTACCTCCTATGGTTATTTAGCGCTTATCTTAGCGTTTTCCGCTTTCTAAGCGTTTTCTCATTTCTTTTGGATTTATTTTCCTTACCAAAATTACTTAGGCACTATTAGGCCCTTAAATACCATATTAGAATAATTAATCACCATATTTAAGTTCGGGGCATTTCACATATAATTATGACCGAATTCAAATGGTGAAAAATAGGTTTTAATGAGATATATAAGTATATAAACTTATATTAAGAGTTTTGGGTAAGTTAAAAATAATTACTAGTGTTTAAATGACTAGTTTAATAGGTTATGTGTGGTAAAAATACAATTTTTAGAAAGTTTGAGGTAAAGTATGTAAAAGCCGAGAATAATATGGTCCTTGGCATAAATATAAAATAAAATGGTGTAGGAATTAATATTATGAATTTGGGTGAATTAAATAAGTGTTTAGAAGATAAAATAATAAGTTTATAAAAGTTTTGGGGGTGAAATTGTAATTTATAAAAGTTTATATGTAAATAAAGAATTTAATTTGGGGTGGAAGGGTAATTAATGGAATTTTATGTATCAATCGAAATTTAAGGAAAATAAAATATTAAAACTATAGTTTATAAGTGGATATGTAACTATTATAAAGTTTTTGGGGTTAAAATGTAATTATAAGAAGTTATATGTCAAAACCGAAAGGTTATGGGATAATTTGGTAAATTATAAAAGTTATTGTGTTCTATATATAAATATCGAATTTATAAGGGTGATTTAATTAATTAAGAGATTAAATGTACTTTGGAGTATAATGTAAAGTTTATGAAATAAATGAGGTTGTAATATAATAACCGAAAAGTATGGTGTATTTATGGGATTAAAAATATTTATAGGTCCTATATGGATATTTAGAAGATTTAGAAAAAGAAATTATGATTTAAGGATTTATGAAATAAAAACTATATGTTATATAAGTACAAGTAATTTATTTGTAAAGGAATAATACAAGTTGGAGTTAGTTTGTAATTAATAAAAGATATGGGGAATAATATGTCCGTGTGGGACATGTAAATACAATTTGAGAATTTATAAAGTTGTTGTGTCATTTAGACAATTAAAATCTTGTATCGTAGGAAATGCATGTGTATAAAGTATATACACTTAAGATTTTCAAGTAAATCAAAAGGAAATGAATATAAGGAATTTAATGTGTGAATATCAAATAATATTTGGAATTATATTTTATTAAATATAAAGTTAAGAGGATAATTAATTTACATATGACCAATAAATGTCATTGACAAATTTATAAATTGTTATGTCGTTTGGACAAATACAATATGACAAGTGAATAATACTTGTTTATACAAAAATACATTCAAAGAAATTATTTAAGTTAAGAGAAAATAATTGAAGCGGTACATATGATACATGATACTGGAGGTAATTAAAAGAGAATTACCATACACTATAAGTCTTATAAGTAAAGACTGCGATAGTTTAAATTATATAGGTAAACCTTCAACATAAATAAGGTTAAGAGGTTAAAAGAAATTATTTAAGCGTTAAAAATAAACCTCACATGAAATAACGAATACGAGAACATTTCTTGATACGATAAAAATATTATACAAGGGTAACATAAATTAACACTCTCAGTTAATCCTATTCTAGGACCATGTTTGACCAGATGTTGACCGGAATTAATCAAGTACAATCTACGGTGAATGGTATGGAATTCTTGCAGCCTGTTTGCTACCGGATTACACCGGCTTGTGTGTTATCTGTTGTTTGAATTAACGACCAAGATAATTGTATGTAAATGTTGTATTACTCTTGTGCACTGTTGTGTTACTTTATGTGCGTGATGATACTAACAGTAACGTGTATGTCCCACGCATACAACACTACATTACCAGTGGATTTAATACCTGCGTATTATTATACCGAGAACTTGTACTCAAGTTTCTCACTAACTTCACTTATAACGAACGTCGTTATCCTAATCGTGATAACTGACAATACACATATCATTGTGTTCTTGTTTAACGTCCCTGTGTGACACCTAACAATACTATGCTACGTGAAGCGAGGAGCCCAGATGGATCTGGCCATGCATGCTACAGGAGTTGTACCTGTCTCAGGTCGTCTCCTATTCAAATATACGTCGCGACGGAAGTTTTGGGTGCACTCTATGTCCACTCACCGGGACCGTACCGGAACATTTTTAAGTTGGGAGAAAGGCTTCATTTCTCTCGAGGGTACGATACCCACCTCTTTTAGTACAAGAGTTAACTATGTTGTCTTCTGGGGGAATTATTACCCATCTACTTATACGAGAGTCCCACCTCGTCTAAGGGTTTATCATACCCGACCAATTTACTCTATAAAGATAGAGTTTAACGAGGTTACTATACCTCCTCTATATTAATGTACACTTATATACATGTTAGTCCCAGTGTGTGGATCTGACTACTATCAAGCAATTACAGAACATCTAATTTGACCTTCTGAAGTCTTGTTCTGTGTGACATTGTTGTCCTTGTATGAATGCTTGTTATGATTATGTTATGCTGCTTGTTTACAGCTTTACAAAAAATGATCTGCTTGTATTCGACAAAGTAGTTGGTGTGGCCCAGTAGCTTATGGGTTGCACGCTTTTCATACCAGCAGTTTATTTTGCTGAGCCGTTTTATGGCCAACCATTCACAGGTACCTGAAGAAAAGAAGAGATTATCCGACCGAGTGTAGGTGGGGTAGAATTAAGACAGGGGATTATTACTACCGGTGTCATTTTGTAGTACCGTACTTTTACTATTGGCTTTTGTTATTTTAAGCGGTTTGTATTCAGCGCTCAGTCCGTATCGTTAGTAAGTTATGTTGGAGTTAGCCTTGTTAGTCACATGGGTGACTAACGGCGTTGTAGCACCACCCGTTGTTATGTATATATATTCCGCTGCATTTCCAGTTATCTTTGGGAGCTATCATCGTACAGGTTGTGGAGTTTGGGTCAGGGTGTTACAGCAAAGGTGAGCCTTTTCATCCTCTGAGAGATCATTGTCGGAGGTTAGGTTGTTGTCACTTAGTTCTAAGTCTCCCAATGCAGCAACGAAGGCTTCTTTCTTTGGCCCTTGTTGAACGATCTCCAGATTGGTTTCTTGATCCTGTTGTTGTCCTCTCGAGGTCGTTGTGGGCAGTCTTTGATATGGTGTCCACGTT
>CM041779.1:309176446-309241357 GCA_023374045.1 Limonium bicolor
TCAACAATTCATGAAAATGTGTAAACAACATGGAATCAACCACACATATTCAGCACCTAGAACACCACAACAAAATGAGGTAGTTGAGTGTAAGAATAGAACATTACAAGAAGTAGCTAGAGTCATGCTATTGGGAAGCAATCTTTCTCAAGTCTTTTGGGTTGAAGCTATAGCAATTGCCTGTTACATCACCAATAGAACACTCATATGACCAATTCTCAACAAAACACCCTATGAGTTGATCAAGGGGAGAAAATCAAGCATAAGTCACTTCAGAATCTTTGGTTGTAAGTGTTATGTCCATAACAATGAAAAGAATTTTCTAGGAAAATTCGACGCTAGAAGTGATCTGGCCATCTTCCTTGGGTACTCAGAAAAGAGCAAGACATACAAAATCTACAACAAAAGGACTCTGAAAGTATAAGAGTGTACATGTGGTCTTTGATGAGGCTGAAATCTATAAGATTAAAGAACCTAAAGAAGATGAAGCCTATGGTTTTGATCTCGCAAGACAAGATCACACAGACAATCCCAAAGATGAATCACCAACTAAGGAAAGCCTGTCAGACAATTTAGCGACAGGTCAACAACATGTCAACGAAGAAAACAATGATGTCGAAGATCCTCTATCACCATCATCCATTCATCATACCAGATACCTCCAAAGGAATTCAAACCAGAGCACAAACTCGTGACCTCTTAGCCTTTTCCATTACAGTTTCACCCATCGAACCCAAAAAAACATCAAAGAAGCTCTACAAGACTCAAACTGGATTATAGCTATGCAAGAGGAATTAAATCAGTTTGAAAGATGCAAGGTCTGGCATCTCGTGCCTCTCCCCACACATCAAGGGCTACTTAGCACAAAGTGGGTTTTCAGAAACAAGCTAAATGAAATAGGAGAAGTCATTAAAAACAAGGCTCAGTTGGTAGCACAAGGATATCGTCAACAAGAAAGGATAGATTTACAAGAGACCTTTGCCCCAGTAGCAAGGATGACGTCCATTCGATTACTTATTGCTTTTGCCGTACATAAAGGAATCAAACTCTTTAAACTTGACATCAAAAGCGCTTTTCTCAATAGGTATGTCAAGGAAGAAGTATATGTAGAATAACCTCTAGGTTTTAAGACACATGAAGGGAAAGACATGGTGCTCAAGCTTGACAAAGCTCTCTATGAGCTCAAACAAGCTCCAAGATCATGGTATGATCGCCTGTCATCATATCTATTGGAAAACCACTTCAAAAGAGGTAAGGTTGACAAAACCTTATTTGTATATAACAACAAAAAGAACTTCCTGATAGTGCAAGTATATGTTGATGGCATAATCTTTGGAGCTTCTGATGAGAAGTATTGCAAGAAATTTGAAGCATTAATGAAAGAGAATTTGAGATGAGTGATCTAGAAGCATTGAAGTTCTTTTTAGGACTTCAAGTCAAGCAGGATAATGAAGGGATCATCATATCCCAACAAAAGTATGCAAATGATTTACTGAAAAGATTTGGAATGGAGACATGTAAACATTTTGACACACCAATGGAAGTTGGCACAAAGATGAGCATCACGACTGGTGACCAATCGGTCGACCAACGATCATATAGAGAAATGATTGATTCTCTACTATACCTAACTGCTAGTAGACCAGACATTATGTATAGCGTTTGCTTATGTGCCAGGTTACAAGCAGATCCAAGAGAGAGTCATCTCACAACAGTGAAAAGAATCCTACGTTATCTCAAAGGGTCCATGAACATTTGCCTCTTTTATCCAAAATTCACTAACTGTAATATTGTAGGATTTTCAGATGCAGACTATGTCGGTTCTATAACTGATCGAAAGAGCACGTCAGGAACAACATTCTTTGTTGGATCATGTTTAATTGCATGAGGATCAAAGAAACAACAAAGCATGACAATCTCAACTGCTAAATTAGAATACATAGCTGCGACAAGTTTTGTGCTCAACTCTTGTGGCTCAAACAACAAATTGGTGACTACGGTGTCAAAACAGGTACGCTACCTATAAAGTGTGATAATACCAGTGCCATATCAATCTTCAAAAATCTAGTACATCTTTCTCGTACTAAACACATTGACATTAAACATCATTTCCTTAGAGATTGTTGTGAAAATGAATTAGTTGGTTTAAAATACATTTCAACTGAAAACCAACTAGCAGACATCTTTACCAAGCCACTAAGTAGAGAATTGTTCAATAAGATCATTCATGATCTTGGAATGATATTCATTAATCACGATTAGACTATCTTTGAATCTCATGATCGGTCATCTACGGGTGAGTAACACCTCAAGTATGTCGTTCAATGGTCTATGTACAGCTTAATGCAAAAACGTTGAATAAAAAATGACTACTTGAAACAGATATGTCAACAATTTCACAAAAGTAAGATTAGAATAGGAAGAGTGTAACGGATAGGAATAGGAAACCTACAACGGATCGATGATTGTCAGTCACGACGATGCCCGTTATGAATAGTGCCATTATGACATGTCAGCGAGTGGATGAGGAACGATCGCCGACCATTACTCGATATTTATAAAAGGGCAATAAGAGTTCCACTCTTGTCACATTATTGCCCTTACTCTCTCTTAATCTCTGAACATACAATCAACTTCCCTTCTCTCTTACTACAAACGCTTATAGTGAGCTTTGTGCTAAAAATCCTCACCTCACAGCCTTACTAAGAACTCTCGATCAAAAAGTACTAAATTCTAGAAAATCCTTGATCAACCATGGCACCTAAAACTGCAAAGCGCTCAAAGACCAAGGCTACCCTAAGGGACGTTAGCCCAGAAAAGAGTGCCGACACGTGACCAAGAAGTCCCAACATAGCTGATAAGCCTCAGACTAATCATATATAGTAGTTAGAATTATAAGATTATTTATGAAATAAGGTTAATAGGCTAGTAATTATGTTATATTATATATAAAGTTTATTATTTATGTTCAGACTTATGTTTTCTATGTTTTCATGTAAGGAATAAATTCTAATCAAATGATGCCGGGCATGATGCCAGAAGTATGATTCACGGCAGGAGTGGAGCAGCCAGAAGACATAGTGGATGCAATGTCGGGTACCATCCTAGCCAGCACAAGTAAAAAGTTGTCTCGGTTCACCAGAAGTTAGCAGTACATGAAGAGGTACCTTTTGATGAAAAGGTGTCTTTTGGTGAAAATGTGTCTTTTGGTGAAAAGGTGTCTTTTGGTGAAAATGTGTTTTTGGCGAAAAGGTGTCTCATGGTGAACAATGTGTCATGGTGAAAAGGTTGTCCTCATGGTGAAGAGGTGTCTTTTAGTTGGAAAGATGTCTTTTGGAGGGAGACACTATGGAAAGACATCGTTTGGTGATGTGTCTTTCCATACCAATACAACTAGGGTAAAAGCTATCTTTTTGCAAAAGACATGTCTTGGAGGTGTGTCTTTATGGAAAGACATCATTTAAGATATGTCTTTCAATAGAATCACTTCCAACACTTATAAATACCCGACCCATGTGATCATTTGAGACACACTTCAACATATCTCATACACTCCATTCACACTTCGTTCTGTATCCATCCTAAGTGTTGGTGTCCAAAGAAGGTCTACAGATCCATCCACGCGAAGAGAAGATAAGATCCTTGGGGTTAAGGCTATGAACAATCTCCTTATCCTCTTGTATTTCTTCTTTTGTTTGGGTGGTGGTTAAATAGAAATCCTTGTTATCTTTGGTTAGGAATGATTGTCTTTGTAAAACACTTATGATTATTAATAGAATTTGCAAGTTCATAACTAAGATTCTGATCTTCGTGCAAAGTAGAATAAGGTCGCTACTTGTTCTCCTTACTTCAAAATTCTATTTGAGGTTCACAAGACAAAAGTAGAATGAGTTGAGGATCTTAGTGGTCTTTAACTGTGTGTTCTGAAAAGTGGGCACATGACTTAAGATTGGAATTAATCTGTTTTTTCCATATCTTGTTCGTTTTCGCGGCATTAAATATGCACGATTCGATTATGGATAATGAGTTCCTGTTGTCATACCCTGAAACTGGAAATACCATTAACAGTTGAAGATGACGGGTGTACTGCGGGATGGAGGATGTCCGGCACATTCAAGTCCTTGAATGTGCCAGGAGTCCAACGTCTGGCATGACATCCGACAATTCATTTTGCGAGAATAATTTCAAGACTTGCCAATTTGACCTGTGATTATCCTTGTTCTTATATTGATTATTATTCGAATCAAGGATAATCCATTTAGTTAGGAATATTAATTAGTTATTTTAGTTTGAGTTATTTATTCAATCTCTCCCCTTGTTTAGAATAGGTAATTAGAGGATTAGGACTAATTTTCTATTAAGTCCTTGGGTTCAATACTCTTGTTGTAATCTACTCACACTATATTCCGACCGGGAATTTTTACTACCCGTATAGAGTTGTAGGATTCTTTCATTTTTAATTCTTTTATTCTTTTTGTACATTCTTTATTTCCTACATATTCTTGTTAGCAATAGAAAACCACCGCATGCTCGCTGTCCAAAAAGGAGAAGATCAACTTGTCTTCGTCTAGTTATGGATGAGGCGAACTACAGGCTGAAAGAGTAAAACATATAAGCGTCTACTAGCCCCAAACTTAAATCTCATTCACTTCGCGAAACTCTCAAAACCCAAAATCTCACTACCTAACTCCCACAGAAGATTGCAAGCCGGACCCTTCTTTCCCTCTCCTAAAACCTCAAAAAATCACCATGAAACAATCCAAATCCAAGAAACCAAAAATCTCACAAAGCTAAAGTCTCCCACAGGCTTTCACCAGTTACGCAACTTGCACTTCCAAGCGTCTTCCAAACTAAACAATCCCCAAGGAAACCCAGTCCACACCAGAACAAGCAACTCGCAAGCTCTCTTTACCGACGAGGATGAAGCCACTCCTACTGACCTCGTCGAGCAAATCTCTCATGAAAATAAAGAAGAGGAAGTGCAGAGGATAAGAAGTCACCAAAAGCACGCTCAATAGAAGAGGAAGCTCAAGAAATGGGTGTGACCGCACCGAACTTTGCTGACAAAGAAGAAGCTCGCGCTCAAACCACACTACCGGTCACAGAGCGGTCTCCGACACCTCCCCGATCCAATAAGGATGAAGAAGAAAGTAACAGGGAATAGTCTCACCTGTCATCTTGACGCTCGAGGAGCGTGAACAGCTGAAAAAGGCCAAAGGAAAACAACAAATGGCTCCATCACCACACACTCAAGAGAGCTCGAGCATCTCTTTCAGTCAAAAAGAGCGGCTGCGAAGCCACAACCACAACAATCACTCAAGCGATTGAAAAGACTAAGAGAACTAGAGCAAACCATCATCAAAGCTGCTAACGTGGATAATAAGTCATGGCCTGTCTTACCAAATACTCTAGACCTCGAGTGGATGGAGGAAAATAGGGCCTTGAAGAAATTATGAAGCTGCTTGAATTTCAAGGATGGGTGACTTCTTCCAAGAGCCTATCCCCTGCTAACACATAGCTGGTCAAAGAGCACATGAGATACCTAGGCTCGCTCCAGAGTAACAACGATGAGGACTGCTACATCATCTCCAAAGTGCAAGAAATCCACATCAACATCACGAAGTCTTGGCTATGCAAGACTTTCAACTGGAGCCCCGAATGATTAGTCGTTCCAAATGACATGATTGGAATGAATTGGGACATCTAGGGGGAAAAATGGAGTAAATGTTCAACAAAGAGGCAACAATGAGAACTTCCACAGTGTAAATGTTTCATCCCCAACAAAGTGCTCTTTAGCTTTCTCACGCACATCACCCCAAGAAATAAAGAACCCACTCGTCAATGCCAGAGATGTACGACTCCTGTACGCTTTAAGGATGAAGAAGAAGATTGACCTTCCAGCTATGATCCTTCTCACCTTGATGAGTGTAGATACGTAAACCAAGGGCTAGTACATGAGGGAGTGGTCACCACAGCACTAGGGAAATTTGGAGTGGACACCACAGCTTCCACGAGTGCTCGCGGACCACTCAGGATTGCATATGCTACGAGATGCTATCCAAGATGAGGATCAAAACCCAAGGGGTGACGCTCATGGGCCTCAAAAGCCTACCAAAAGTGAGGGCTCACGATCAGAGCCTCGACCACATTCCAGGAGTCTGCTCACAAAAGAAAACACAGTCTCTCACCAGTCCATGATAGGTCAGGGGGGGGACCAATCTGGATACTTCAGCTCGAGAAGTTCTTCAGCGTGAAGAGTCACTCTTATAGCTGTGCCGGTTGTCTCCCAAGAACCAAGTGTTCACCACATGGTTCAAGGAGCAATAGACTTCATAGATACACATCTATAGCCTGAGAGTTCTATGTCTCTTAAAGACCGAGTATAGCTTGAGAGAAATTGTAGTTTTAAGTTAGATTATTTTGCTCCTGTTTTCCTGCCATTGGACTATCTGTTTCAAATGTCAACTTTTGATACAAGTGAAATGAAACTGTTACATTTTCTACTTTGAATGCAAATCTTGTTTTCGAATGACTTTATTGAATTGGTTGTTTCTTTCGAGATTATAACTACCTCTTGATCAACAACACCTTTCATGCGACCTGTGCATGTTCGTCACATGACAAATCATCGATTCTCTAGGACTGCCACCTCATTAATACACAGTTATTACACCTTCACGACCGGACATTGACCTGTCCCTCACCTATCTTTATATCCATCGCCCAGCCTTCACTCATAGTTGCTCTCACAATCAAATTTCACCATCTTTTAAACACTCTCTTTCACAGCAGTCATGAGTCGTGAAAACAACAGTTCTCTAGCTCTAATGAGAAACCATTTCTCCATTATTAGAAAATTCATGACACAAAAGAAAGGTCTGCCACCATCTAATCTTCTGTTGGAACCCAAGGTTTTATGATAATGGCAACAGAGTAAGTTTGGTGACAGAATGTAACACCCCAACTATAAACACCATACTTAACAACATTTAGCAGCGGAATTACAACTCAACACTTAACCTAATCCAGGGTGTTGTTACACGCCGTTAGCCACCCACGTGGCTAACAAGGCTAATACATACATAGTGTACCGGTCTGATGGACTAGATTACCGAGTGCTAAACTTTACATTTACAAATTCGTCATACACCGAATACAAATGCAACCACAATCCAAACAGTACCGAGTTTAAACATTCCATCATCGGCATCACGCTAAACTAAGTACCACCCATACATAAACAGTTATCCCGTCCTACTCTCGAACGGCTGCCAGCTCCATTGTACCTGAAAAGTATGGGGGCCCCAAAGGGGGTCAGCACCTTTGCTGGTATGGTAATCGAGCAGCCCGCATGCTACCGGGCCACGAACTAATTGTCGAGTGAGCATGCAGATATTATTAAGGCATGCAAGTAAACAATAAACACGTAACATGCTTATAGGCATACACAAACAACCAATGGGTTACGACTAGCAACGTCCAACACATCATCACTTGTTAGATTATGTACACTTTACTTAAGGTGTGTCGGATTAAATATGGGTCCGCACACCAACACACATAACATTGCATAGATGTGTCGGTATTAATATAGACCCGATTACACCAATACACATAACATTACATAGATGTGTCGGTATTAATATAGACCCGATCACACCATACACAATTTCCCCTAGCTCCAATAGTGATGAGATAGGTAAGCCTTGGTTAAGCTTGTGGGCGGTTGCAATCCAAGGAAGGAAAACAAACTTAACAAATAGTAGTCCCCCTAACCCCGAATAATAGTGAGGTAGGTAAGCCTTGGTAAGCTTGTGGGTGGTTGTAATCCAAGAAGGAAGAACAACCATAACATAACAGAGTGGGAGTTAATTCAATTATAGACGTCAACATCCCAAACAACACGCGCGGACCGGAACGACCGGATTCCTCACCCCCCATAATATACATATTAGTTAGTAGGTTCCTTTATGGAACTTATCAACAACATGACACCATATGGTGTTATAAACTTGTTAATCACACACAAAGGAGGTAATCTCCCATTCGACAAACATGGACAACAACATTCGTTAAACAACGATACATTAACAAGGCAACACACACCAACACCATAACCCAATATAAAACAACTAAAGCACGGATAGCCGCAGTTAGAACGTTCCCGTAGGTTGGGACGTTTAATCCGAATACCGATCTCTTATGTGATCCTAGCGTCGGTTAGCTACGGTTTATCACATAATTAAGGTTAAACGGTATCGGATTCATTCACGCCACATTAATGAATTACTGTAAACCCATTTCGTGCTTTATCTTGCAAGGTGGCAAACATACAGAAAAAAACATAGGCATACAGCCGGTGTAACCCGGTAGGACACAGGTTGCTAGAAAACCATACCTTACACCATGGGTTATCACCTTGTTCCGGAGGATTTACTCCAACGCATCAACTCACGCTCCCGGGTAGTTTCCGAAACAACTGGTATTATTATTAAAACATTTATTAACAACAAGATCTTACGGTATGTAAACTTCTATTACTCCGTACTTACCCCGTTATCCCGTTATTCGGTTTAACTTTGTGTACTTAAACTCACAATTTTTCTCACATCAAGCTAACACTGTTTACACTTTTTAAGGCCTTTACATGTCACCAAAACAAAGCCTAAACATCATCTAAAACCATTACCATTCAATCCCCCATCATTAGGAGGCTTAAAACAATTTTTTTTCTTCTTCTCTGGTCTGGACCGCCCCTCTGGGGCGGTCCACAACAGAAGCTACACAGTTTTTTTTCTTCTCTTCTCTGCACTGGACCTCTCCACAGGGGTGGTCCCTAGGGGCGGTCCAGAACAGACCCCATTTAAAAACTGTTTCTACACATTTTGAACTCCAATTCACCCCAATTTTTTTTCACTTATTCCACAATCTTTCCACATATTTCCTACATGTTTAAACACCTTAAAACATGCATTAAACCTCTCCAAATCTTTGGTTTAATCCACCACCCAATTCTTGCTCAAATTCAACAAATCCAAATTCTCACACTTTGCATTTCTACACTCTTTTGCATTTCTTACTTCTTCTTGCTTGTTTCTACCTCCCATCAAACTTACCAAATCCATCAATGACCAATACCAATCATTCCTACATAAACACACTTCTAAAACCCACATTCACTCCATGTTTCACAAGTTAAAACACCAACTCTTTTTCTTGAAATTCCAAGTTGCCAAGCATCATTATGCTACAGATTTGCACTCTCTTATCTCCATTCTCCATGTACCATTATAAGGCTATTAAAACCACTCTACTCAACACTACAAACACCTAAGTCCTCCCATTCACCAAGCCATCATCAAAACACTCATTTCCTACCAAAATTTCGCCATAACCTCCCCTTAATTTTAACATGTTCCAACATTACTTAGCTCACCAAAGCACTCCAACCATCAACTCATTCAAGGCACTATCCCACACATCAATTCCATCATTTTAACAACGATCACCTCAATGTACATAACTTTAAAAGCTTGGCTCTTAGGCCCCTTAAACAACATTAAATTTAAACACTGAATTTCCTCATAATAATAGCAACACTGCACTACACTCAACATAATTGCACCAAAACAAACAAAATTCCTTAAAACACCACATAAGCTTAAGGTGAGTTATTTATCTTGGATTTTCTTCCAAAACTTTCCCATCCCAAGTTCTACAATAATCAAAAATAGCATTAAGGTGAGTTTATTACCTTAATCTCATAATTCCTTCTTTTCTTTCCAACCTTCACTTCTCTCTCTCTTGCCCAATCGGCCAAATGGGGATGGAGTTGTCAAAATTCCATCCCAACACCCAAATTACACAAGAAGGGTATAATTACACTTCTAAGCCTTCGGAATACAAATTCAATGAAAGACTTAAATTGTCATGAGTTAGGGTTTACCTTTGAAGCTTTTAAGAGGGGTTTTCACCCTTGAATCAAGAAGGGGATTCCACCACCATGGAGAGAGTTGAATGAAGCTCAAAAACAAAGAGAAAAACAAGGTATCAAAGAGGGTAAACTCGGCCAACACCATGAGTGGAGAAAAATGAGGTTTCCTTGGAGATTTTTACCTTAGGAGAGAGAGGAGACTCCAAGCTTCAATTTGATGTCATTTTCTCTTCAAATGGAAAAAACCCATGGAGATGAGTTCATCCTTTTGAAATTCCGAAAAGAGAGGAAGATAGAGGATGATGAGAGGATGAAAAATATGCATTTATTTTAGTGATTCGAGCTTTAATGGAGCTTGTACAAGGGAGAGAAGATGAAGAAACCATGGATGTTGGTGGTGGAGAAGTTGCAAAGGACAGACAGAAACAGAGGGAGGAGGAGAAAAAAAAAATCGCTGGAGGAAGAAGGAAGAGGAAAGAGAGGGGAAAAGGAGAAAGAAAAAAGGAGGAGAGAGTGTGGGTAGGGGTATAAGTTACTTTGTTTTATTGCTTTTGACTTATTTAACTAGCTAGCTAGTTAAGAGTGTGAGAGAGAGCTGATTAACATATTAAAACCAGCCCCTTACAGTAACACATGCTGGAGCGTTTTTCATTTTTTTACAGAAACACTCGTTTATTTACCCGGTTTAGCACTATTCACTAACCGGGCCTGTTTTCCGGAATTTTCTCGTTTCTTAAATTTAATGGTTATTATACTCCAATTAGTATTTATTTATAGTTATTTAATGAACTATAATTTTTACGGGTTCGTTTGACCACTTAAAGTCACGTTTTTGGGTTTTCTCAAAAAACGCGCTTTAAGACTCCGGTTAGCGTTTTAATGCATTATTTGGATCCGTTTTCTTCGGGAATTTTTCCCACATGTTCTTAGTGTGTATTTAGGGTATAAAAATATATTATAACCCCAGTGAAGGTTATATACCTCCTAAAATAATTAATTACGTGTTTTCGCGTTTTGTGACTTTCACGCATTTTCTCCATCTTTTTGTTTTTATTTCTTCACCAATGATCTTAAGGACTTATTTAGCCTTAGAAATTCATAATTACATAATTAATAACAGGTTAAGGTTTGGGGTATTTCACAGAAGAAGCATCACTGATAATAACATCAGAGTAAGTCTGGGTGATGAAGGAGTCTAACTGCATAAGGAGTCGTTCTGTGTTACAATATTCTCTTGGAAATTTTTAGAAGCTGAAAGGCGAACCTCTACTGTCAAAACGTGGGAGAAATACAAGGAAATAACTGTCACACACGTTCATATATGATCAGGCCTGAAAATCCAGGCGGTCAAGGCTAAAAAGCGCCCGAACAGTCCCATTGAAGAGCTATTTTAGCAGAAATATGTGTTACTATACTTCAACCTAGGCAGTGTACCTATCGTTTTGCGGAATAATAATTGAGTGAGGGTGTCGATCTCAGGGACTCCGTTCAATTAATTGACAATTTATTTAATTAACTGAGAAAATAAACTAAGAAAACGGGAAACATCACTTTTTCACAGGTTTTACTTAATTAATAAAAAAGATGACCAAATAAACTAACAACATAAATAATAAAACAGTAAAATAACTAAACAAATAAATAAATAAAACTCTAAATAAAAGGAAGCACCCTGAATGTTCTGCAAACCTTCACTTTCTATCTATCAATAAACTTTTCCCTAATTTTGCAATAAACTCAGAACTATAATTAATTCGTCAACGGCTCTAGTCTAACGAATCCTAACCAGTTGCTAGAACTAGTAGCAGACTAATGCTCTAATCGTATACAACCAATCGCATAAAGAACAGTTTCTATTTGAGATCGATTAACCTATAGGCGGGGTCACGCTTCTAGTCGTTAATCAGGTTTAATTCCCATGTCTTGTTATCAATCTCAGCTCTCGCGTGTTGATTAGAAAACTACAAATATAACTTTAAATAATTGATCAGAGAATTAAAGCGCATGAAAAACTGGAATTAAACTACTGCAATAATGAATTAGCAAAGAGATTACCAAAACAATATAAAGATTTGGTTTGCTATCCCAATCCGGGGAGCTAGTATAACTACTCAAACATATTATAAAAATAACAAAACAACAAAGGAAGAACCATTGACAAATTAGATAAAAAGGAAGAAGAAACTCTGTTAGAAGATTCCCGTTCCCGTTCCGCCTTCCGTCGTCATGTGTCTTTGTATTAATTCTCTGTTAGAAGTGTAGAGTGCTAACAATGGTGGACTTATGTGTGTGGAGGAGAGGAAGAGGGAGGCCGAAGCCTCTGGGCGGTCAGCGTGAATGAAGTCCAAATTGTCGAACCCTAACTTTGTTTTTTATTCTGCACTGCAGCGGCCCCTCTTGTCTTCATTAATCAAGTGTTGCATTTAATATCTTTATCAAAATTTATCTCCAACACCCCACCAAATTCTATATTTGGCCACATCAATGTTGACGTGAGTCAATGTTGACGTGAGTCATATGTAGCAGCGAATACATGTTGATGGAATAAGAAACCAAAGATAATATATATGATGATGATGATCTAATCATCCACAAATGACGTGCTCACTCATTTGCAACATGTGAGTGTATGGCGTGAGAATTTGCAGCCGACATTTTTTTTGGCTCCAGCTAATGAGTAGTCCGTAATAATCAACCGCCAATGATTGCAATGGAAAATATGGTATGGACACAACTTGAACATGGTCTAGATTCTTCGTACAAACTTCTATGCATTTTCAATATCTTTTCCTACATTTAACACATAAAATGTATCAGTTCACATCAAAACATAAATATAAGGAAAAACATAGATAAGTGAGAAATATGACATGAACTGACTGAAAAAAATAGGTAGAATTAAAGCCCTAAAAATAGATATATATTTCACACTTATCAAACTTCCTCACACTTAGCTTTTGCTTGTCCTCAAGCAAATTAGAATATGTCTACTTTTAAGCACTGTAGTATTGAAACTCAGGAATAAACAAGTGCCAAAGGAAAACAAGCAAAATGACAATCAAAAGAATAATTCTGCTATTTGCTGTAGATTTTTGCAAATAGTGAAAAAAGTGAAGTTAAAAAGCATGATGAAGTTAGATTATAGAAACTGAAACAGAATAGTTTGAGATCTTTCACCAGTTCTTTCCTCTAACCTTTGGATGACATGGGGGTATGAAGTAACACCTTATTCCGTGATACCTTTCAACACCACATACTCATGATCAGAATAAGCAAAATCGAATTACACATTTAACTTTCAAAGTTCCTTTTCCTTAACATTCTATTTTGCCATTTGCATATTTAATTCATTCCCTCAGACTTTTCTCTTCACCCATGTAGTGGCTTTGGGCCTTCTATCCCAGATCACAAGACCTTAGGTAGATGGGTGATGAAGCACCCCAAGGACTTAATAACCGAATGAAGAGACCTTTTTGGTTCAGAAATAATTTCAATTCAGATCAGCGGAGTACCTTGCCTTATCCTTTCATACCAAACTTTCTTATCATTCCCAAAATCCCAAACTAGACTAATTCAGTTTTCATAATCAGCTAATCCACCAAATTTCAGTGAAAATAGATTCAGTTTGATAAAACTATACATACAAACAACCAAAAGCAGAAAGATTCTTGAGGTGGCCATCAGGCTTGTTTTCAAAACCTCAACAAAAATTTTCACCTGAATATTCAATATTTATGGCACTACTTAAAGAAGCAATTCTTTCAAAATAAGAGGACAACCAAAAACAAATGTGGCATTAAGTGCAATTGTCAATATTTAGAAAGTACTTCTACTTCCTCACACTTAAGAGGAGCAATGTCCTCATTGTTCACAAATTAAAACCAAGAAAGGACTTTCTAAATATTGCAAACCATCAAGGATTTCACTCAGGACAATAATGACTGTTATAAAAATATCTTTAAGCATAAAAGTCATGATAGGCTGAACAAACATTAAAATAAGGAGAAACTGAAACTCCCCTGATATCGTAGATTGAGGAAGGTTACCTTCCTCACACTTAAGCTTGAACAGGGGGGGTGGTCCAGCCTTGGAGGTACATCAACACCATGATAAAAATTTCACCTGCACCCACTTACAACTACCCACAAAAACGCTGAAAGCGTTGCATTAAAGCACAAGCACCATTGCCACCTCTAAATAAAAGTAAAACAAAATGAACAAGAAAACAAAAATAAAACAAAACATAAATTTAACCACTGGGTTGCCTCTCAGTAAGCTGCCCATCTTTATAGTCTTTGGCTAGACTCCCGCTTTGTTATCCTGGATCAAACATAAAAGTAGACAACAACTTTGCCAGGAAAACGAAGTAGGCAGTAATTGAAAGCAAACCACCTGGATCAAAACAAATGTTACGTTGGCAAATAAATAGGAAAATGAATACTCCACAAACCTGATGTTTGAGGTGATACTGCCGGTAACGCTGCTCAGCTCAGAAGACCAGGTGTGAATGACTCGTCTTCCTCAAATTGGAGGATGTAAACATTCTCCTTCTGTTGTTGAGGCTTCTGAAGAAAAATGGGAGTTGCTGATGACTTGGTGGTAGCGGCTCTTCCTTCTAAATTTGAGGATGCAGACATCTTCCTCAAGTGTTAAAGGCTCAATGGAAGATTCTTGTTGGTAGACAATTGTTGAGGAAGCTTCAATTTCTTCAATGTCTCTGAGATCAACCACATCAGGTACCTCTACTGGTTCGCAGATAGGCTTAGACAAAATATTCTCAATTACAAGGCAGTCCGTTGAGTCAAGGTTGAAGAGGGAGGGTATATAATTCATCAACGTGTCGCTTAACCTCTTCATCAGGCTCCTCTTCAGCTTCAAAAATAATATGCTTGGAATGATTTTCACCCATTAAAGTCTCTGCTTGAATTTGGTCTACTAGGTTCGAATGACTTTGATTTTGGAGGAAATTTGTCTGCTCCTGTGCTAGCGGCCGCGAGATTTGATTTAGTTGCGTTTCCCAACTCTGGTTTATAGCTTCTTGCTCAACAAATTTGGCATCATACCTAGATTCAATTTCAGCCAATTTAGCATTAGTGGCTTTTCTTTGCTCCAGGATCTCCGCAAGCATGCTCTCTATCTTGCTCGTATCCTCCTTAGGAGGCTCCTGATAAGTGTAGAATTGTTGTTCCTCCATCTGCATTCTAGTATGCTCACCTTCCCACCAATAAGGTTGTCGATAAGACGATTGTTGCGGTTGGTAATAATCATGTCGCCGATTCTTGTTGTAACTTTGAGCACTCGACTGGTTATACCTGTTCAAATTCTGCTCTATGTTCATTATCGCAACCGTCATTTCTAACTGTGTCAAAACTCTCCTCAACTCATTCATATTATTCTCTATCTTTACCTACAAAAACAAAAAAAAAAAAAAAGTAAAAGAGAACTAAAATAGAAAAAAAACAAAAACAAAATTACCTAAATAAAATAACATAGAAAAACAAAATTAAAAAGAATTACTAAAATAAATAACAAATAAGTAAAATAAATAAATAAAATAAATAACATATACAAAATAAAGATACTAAATAAACGTAACAGACACAAAGTAAATAATAATAATAATAAAAAAAGAAAAACAAAGTAATGAAAAGAAAAACAAAAACCTACGTACTACGAATTTAACGACAAAATCAAACTCCGTAAAGCAACTTTGACGTAAAGCAAAACGAAATAAAGAAAAAGATAAGAAAAATAAATCGAAAAGAAAAATAAAGATTTTTTTTGAACATCTCAAAGTATATAGATTAAGTGCAAAAGTTGAGTACAAAGTCGGAAAGTCAGACGCTTTCCAACAGCATGAAGGATGCTGAGATTTCTAGCGTAAGTAGCTAGATTATGTGCCACTAAATTATCAGTGCGTGGAATGTAAAACCAAGCTAGATCCTGAAAGCCATGGACATTTGCTAGAATATTGTCGAGTAAATGGGTGGATTCGCCATGTAAAGACGTCGTCGTCGGTGAACCGTTGAGGTAGCGTATCATCTGCTGGCAATCAGAGAGGACCCGTACCGTGGTGTAGCCCTCTGCTCGAGCATACTCAAGAGCGAACTGCAGCGCGAGACACTCGGTAGACGAAGGAAGGACATTGGCAGTATAACCATGAATGCCCACCGAGAGTGGAGCAGAGTTGAAGGAGACCATAAAAACCCAACCCCAGATGATGAAACGGAGCTAGACTAGCATCAATAGATGTCCATATACCCAGCGTGCAAACCCCGATGCCGTTGAAGAATAGCTGCATCCAAAGAATGGCCGGTGGTTGCGGCAAGGAAACTTTGACCTTGACACCAAGCCCAGTCAAAGGGAGCATCTGTGAATGTGACGACTGACAGCGTGCATACCAGAGCTGCTAGAGGAAAACAAGCAGCCGAGAAAGAGTAGGCGTAGGCAAGTGAGTGCATTGTGCAAGAAACCAATCCGAAAAGCCTGCGTCGGAGTCCAATTGGAATGGAGGGATAACGTCAATAGAGGACCAGTAAGGGCGAGTATTCCTGCACGTGAGCAAACAGTGAACCATTGTTTCTGGTTTCCCACACAAGGTACATGAAGGTGGTGAATAATCGTGAAGACGACGCTTGATAGCAGCTTGGCAAGGGAGGTAACTATGTAAAACCTTCCAGCCAAACAGACTGATGCGGGCGGGGACAGCGCACCTCCTGATATTCTGAAAAGCACGGCCCAAAGGTGATGGCGTGCTGGCCGAAGGAAGGGGTATAGCTGCAAGATCCCTATCAACCTGATATGCATAACGTACTGTAAAACGGCCAGACGCGGTGGGTCCCCAAACCAGGGAGTCCTGACCGACATTGCCCCGAACAGAGGAATCTTCTGAATTTCATACACATCATCTGGCAGGAAGTACCGATGAAGTAAAGGTAGATCCCAAGCACCCTGGGGAGAGATAAAATCCGCCACCTTAGAACAGGGTAATTGTGCAACTGGGAACTTGGAAAGGCATGGACGGCCACCCGGCCTGGAAAGTAGCCACCGGGAAGATATAGGGTCGTAAGGCCATCATAGATAAGACGGCGCTGCCCTTGCGCCACCAGATCCCGAACACTCATCAACGATTTCCAATAGAGCTCGAGGCGCGAGGTGGCACGTGCGAAGCAAGGTCAGAAGAGGCTAAGTACCGCGCATGATAAAAAGAGCTAAGGAGAGACCCAGGTCGTTGAAGAAACCGCCATAATTTCTTTGCCAATAAAGCACGGTTAAAAGAGATTAAGTCCCGAAAACCAAGACCGCCTTCCTGTTGAGAGCAGCAAGCCTTCTCCCAAGAGCACCAGTGAATTGACCGTTTTGAGTCGGTTCCGGACCACCAAAACCGGGCAAACAGTTTATGAAGTTGCTTTAAAAAAAACTACGCGGTAAGGCCATCACTGACATGACGTATGTGGGGATCGCCTGGAGAACAGACTTGATAAGAACAAGCCGACCGGCTTGTGAAACCCTTTTAGTCCAAGAGTGAAGGCGCTTGTAAACCCTATCCTTCAAATACCGAAAAATAGCAGTGCGGTTACGACCAATGTGGTTGGGGAACCCCAGATAAACTCCCAAATCGGCTACCTCACGGGCACCGAGGATTGATGAAATATCACAGCGTAAGTGCTGAGCAAGACGCCGGGGGAAGAGAAGAGCTGACTTGTCATGGTTGATACATTGCCCCGAAGCAAAAGAGAAGTCCTGTAATATATGGCTAAGAGCATGGGCATTCTGGACTGTAGTAGCACCAAATATCATACAATCATCCGCAAACAGGAGGCTGGTGATTTGCTGTGGAAGGCCTCGAACAGTGAATCCCCTGTACAAACCTGTGTCGGAAGCAAGAGTGAGGGAAGAAGAAAGCACCTCCATGCAACAAATAAAAAGAAAAGGGAAAAAGGGTCCCCCTGACGCAGGCCACGCGCCGGTTGAAACCGTGCCCCGGGATACCCATTATGAGAACATCCATAGTGGTCGTAGAAAGGCACTTAGAAACAAGAGCGATCCAAGCCGGATGGAACCCCATACTGCGCAAAAACAGATAACAAAAAGGGCCACTCAACTCTATCAAAAGCCTTTGACATATCCACCTTATAAGCGAAAAACCCCCGCTGGGTTGCCGAGGAAGTACGCATGAGGTGTAACAATTCATGTGCCAGGAAAACCTGGTCCGTAATCAGTCTGTCCCCAACAAAAGCACTCTGGCTGTCAGAGATGATATGGGGCATCACCGCCTTGATGCGGTTAACTAAAACCTTGGCAATAACCCGGTAAATAGTGTTACATAAGGATATTGGGCGAAAGTCCTGAATAGTGACTGCATTCTTAGTTTTAGGGATAAGCACCAGATGAGTATGATTGATTCCACATGGAGCAGCAGAGGTATTAAAAAACGTGAGTGCTGTAGAAATGAAGTCCTCACTAATAATAGACCAATAAGTATTGAGGAAAACACCATTTATACCATCTGGACCTGGAGCCTTGGATGAATTCATCTGCTTAAAAGCCGTAACCACCTCATTCCTAGTGTATGGCAAGCCCATTGATTGTGAAAGGTGCAAAGGGACCCGGTCCTCTACACAAGAAAAGATGCGGGTTGGGCTCAGGGGCCGTTGATGAGAAGAGATCAGCAAAATAAGCACGAGCAACAGACTCAATACCATGCCAAGAAGTAACCACCGGGCTGTCCACCCCCGAAGACAAGGCTAAGATTGTGTTGACACTAGCACGAGAACGGATTCGCGAATGAAATAGGGCTGAATTCTGGTCCCCAGCCTGAAGCCAGGACTGACGAGAGCGCTACTGCAACCTGATTTCATCTTTAAGAAGGAGCTCATCTAATGAACGGCGAAGATGATTCCACTGGGAAGCAGTAGACTGTGTTACAGGTGACAGTTCAAGCTGCTGAAGTTGTTGTTCAACAACTAGGACGCGTTGCTTCTCACGCCAATATTGCTTTGCGCCCCATTGACGAAGCTGATGCCCACACCGGTTGGCCTTTGAATGATAAGAGACATCAGACCCACAAGCTCGCCACACTCTCTGAACAATGGAATGACAACGAGGATCGGAAGCCCCAGTTCTCAAACTTGAACGGTTTACGTCCCATGCGATGGGATGGGGAAAGATGCAATAAATCGGTTTGTGATCGGACCAATCCCAAGGTAAGTGCATGTTCTGGGCATTAGGGAAATGATCATGCCATTGCTCATTGCACAAGAAACGGTCAAGACGTGATTTCGCAGTAGAGTTATTACTGAAAGTAAAGCATGTGCCCTTGTAACCCAAGTCAGACAAGTTACAATCCGCAATGCATTGACGGAAGGCAAGCATGGGAGCAGAACGTCGTGAATCATTACCCAAGTGCTCCGAGGGCAATAAGACCTCATTAAGGTCACCACATACCAGCCAAGGGCCAAGCCATTGGGAAGAGAGATACCGCAAAAAGAGTTTGTTTTCCATTTATCTGTAGCCTTGGACCAGCCATACAGACCCGTTACACGCCAGCTAAACCCACCACCGTCGCTAACCAAAACATCAACATGCCTGGACGAGTAACTAAGAACCGACACATTAACAGAAACCTTCCAAAAGAACTCTACACCCCCCGCACGTCCCTCACTATCACCAGCAAAAAAAAATGGTTGGGAAACAGAGACGCAACTTGACACATTTCTACCGACAACAACTTCGTTTCACAGAGAAAAAACATAGAAGGGGAAGCAGACCGCACAACCCCCTTCATCCAACGAACTGACGCAGCCTGACCAAGGCCACGACAGTTCAAAGACAAAACCGACATCTAAGCTGGGCGGCTCTGGGCTTCACCCAGAGGCGCCGGAGAAGAGGATGAAGAGTCACCATTGCGGCCCCGCTTGGCCTTGTAACTGGAGGTAGCATCATCGTCATGGGCAGGAGACGAGGCAGGAAGAGCAACACCACCTTGCGTTTTCTGGTTGCAGAGGTCTGAGAAGAGCCTGCTATCTCACCTTCCTCGAGCTCCATATCAGCAACCGGCTAAGAAGCAGCCACAAGAGGAACAGAGCGTAGAGGAGCAACTGAATGAATGTCCTCAGAGGAGGGAGCAGACTGGAGAGCAGTACGACCACCTGGTGCACCACGAATGAAGCCCCGGTTTCTTGCCTTAAGCCACATCCCATACTGGTAATCACAGGCAGCAACAGAGGCCTCGCTGGGCAATCAATAGTCAGATGGTTGAATTGGCCGCAAATGAAGCAAAGATTGGGCAGGCGCTCATATGACAGACGCAACACAAGTGGTTTATCCTGTAAGGTGATTGTAATAAAACGGAGAACTGGCCTGGTAACATTCAACCTCACTTTTATACGCATGAAAGATCCACTGAAACGGGTATCATAGTCAATATATTCGAGAAATATTCCAAGCTTCTCACCAATCTTCTTAGCAAATAACGAGTTCATTAACGGGAGTGGAACATCTTCGAGTCTTACCCAAAAGGCCGCCCACTCGAAGCAGTGTGCTGACGGGGAGACGTTTGGGTCAATTTCTGATAAAACCAGGAGACTGCCGTCGACCATCCACGGACCACGACTGAGTACATCCTGCACGTGTTCCTCGTCTGGGAGTGCGAAAAGAAACAGGTTGGTGCCCAAACTTCAAATCTTCAAGTGGCCCTCACAATGCCAAGCCCAAGAGAGAGTGCGTTCCATGGATGAAAAATCAATAGACTTTGAGATGAAGACCTTTCCCAGAACCGAGGAATGCATGTTCGCTGCAGCAAAAGACTCTTGAACGTCATCGATGACCAATCCTTCTTCCTCAGCAGCAGTTAGGGCAAGGCCCGCGTACTTGGAGGAGAGTACGTCCACCGGGGCTGGTGTAGACGGAGAAGCCAAAAGAGTGGTGCGGGAGAACGAAAAAGGTCTTGTGCGAAGGAGTGCAAAAGAGAGAGGTAACTGAAGAACAGGTAATTGTGAGGAGAACTGGTGCCGTGAAGGACTTGGGATACTAGGTTTTAAATCCGGTGGCGGTTGCCACTTAATCCAACCTAAAATGATTAGGTCTACGGGAAAGGATCTGATGCATGCGTCCTTTGTGTCCAAGTGTCCATTTGTAGAGATTAACGTGTGTGCAAGATGATAATCAGGGGTCGCTTCATCTTCTGATGATTGAGATGCGTAAGGTAATGGCGGTGGCCAATGCATGGCTGAGATCGGGAACTGGAAGGGGCGGGGGAGAAAACGGGAGAAAACCCACAGTGAGAGGAAACCCACAGCTTAGATCGGTGGATAAAATAAAGAAAATTAAGAAAAAGGTAACCTACTGAAGTAACGAATTCGGAAGAAAGAAAACAACGACAAAACTTATGTACTAAAGAAAAATTGATCGTAATCAAGTAAGACAAAATAATAATAATAAAATAAAATAACGAAAATCAGAATTCAATTCGGAACAGGAATCAACGAAACAAAATTGATTAAAAATAAACGATAATAAAAAGAGATAAATTAAAATAAATCTCTATTAAATAAATAAAAATATCAATTAATTGTCTTGGAAGTCCCCGACAACGGCATCAAAAACTTGTTAACAGAAATATGTGCTACTATACTTCTACCTAGGCAGTGTACCTATCGTTTTGCGGATTAGTGAATTGAGTGAGGGTTGTCGATCTCAGGGACCTCGTTCAATTAATTGACAATTTATTAATTAACTGAGAAAATAAACTAAGAAAACGGGAAATATCACTTTTTCAAGTTTTACTTAGTTTAATAAAAAAGATGACCAAATAAACTAACATAAAATAATAAAACAGTAAAAATAAACTAACAAATAAATAAGAGTAAAACTCTAAATAAAAGGAAACACCCCAGATTGTTCTGCAAACCTTCACTTCCTAATCAATTAATAAACTTTTCCCTAATTTTGCAATAAACTCAGAAACTATAATTAATTCGTCAACGACTAAGTCTAACGAATCCTAACCAGTTGCTAGAACTAGCAGCAGACTAATACTCTAATCCAGACACAACCAATCGCATAAAGAACAGTTTCTATTTGAGACCGATTAACCTATAGGCGGGGTCACGCTTCTAGTCGTTAATCAGTTTAATTCCTATGTCTTGTTATCTATCTCAGCTCTCACGTGTTGATTAGAAACTACAAATATAACTTTAATAATTGATCAGAGAATTAAATTGCATGAAGAAATGGAATTAAACTATTGCAATAATGAATTAGCAAAGAAATTACAAAATAAATATAAAGATTCAGTTTGCTATCTCAATCTGGGGAGCCAGTCTAACTACTCAAACATAATTATAAAAATAACAAAAATAACAAAGGAAGAACACATTGACAAATTAGATAAAAAGGGAAGAAGAAACTCTGTTAGAAGATTCCCTATTCCGCCTTCTGTCGTCATATGTCTCTGTATTAAATCCTTTGGTAAAGTGTGGAGTGCTAACAATGGTGGACTTATGTGTGTGGAGGAGAGAAGAGGGAGGCCGAAGCCTCCAGCGGTAGCGCAGCGTGAATGAAGTCCAAATTGTCGAACCCTAACTTTGTTTTTATATCTGCAGCGGCCCCTCTCGTCTTCATTAATCAAGTGTTGCGTTTAATATCTTTATCAAAATTTATCTCCAAGTCTCCAACCCCACCAAATTCTATATTTGGCCACGTCAATGTTGACGTGAGTCATATGTAGCAGCGAATACATGTTGATGGAATAAGAAACCAAAGATAATATATATGATGATGATGATCTAATCATCAACAAATGACGTGCTCACTCAGTTGCGCATTCCCTGCAACATGTGAGTGTATGGCGTGAGAATTTGCAGCCGACATTTTTTTTGACTCCAGCTAATGAGTAGTCCGTGATAATCAACCGCCAATGATTGCAATGGAAAATATGGTATGGACACTGTTGCGGAAGCGACTGGGTAAGAGAGTAAATTATTGTACTAGAAAATCCCTCCGTACAGGAAAATTCTCAGGTCGTGGTGGGGTCACAATGGTCCCGCTTAAGAACCACTTCCTTAGACAGAATTTCCTGACTGTAATTTCTTAGCACAATAAAACACTACAAAATTACCCACAATAGCTGCTAAATAAAGCTATAAAAGGACACCAGAATTTTACGAGGTTCAGCCAATTTGCCTACTTCCTCGGACACTACCAGAAATCTTTTATTTATACTTTAAGAGATATAGAGAAAAGAAATTATAATTTAGCATTCAGAAGAAGTTGCTAATTGTTGGGAATGATTAAGAAGTGAGGTGAGCACTTCCTTTTATAACAAGGAAGTGCCCCTTGGTTTTTGCTCACTCTCGATGTGGGATGAAACCACAACTCACAATTCTCCACCTTGGTTTATCCCACTAACAAAAAACAAACTCTCTTACAAACCTACTTGGTAGTGTCTACAATTGCGCCTTTAGGCGCCATCTTCAATATGCAGGATGTTGGTCAAGTCCAAGCAATGTTTGAACTTGACTGCGGTCACCACCTTGGTCATCATGTCTGCAGGATTCTCAGTCGTCTAGATTTTCTGAACAAGAATATCCCCTTCTTCGAGTATCTCCCGCACAAAGTGATATCAAACATCAATATGCTTCGTCCTTGCATGATAGACTTGATTTTTTGCTAAATGAACAGCACTTTGACTGTCACAGTGCACCGTGATGTGCCTCTGACCAACTCCCAAGTCTTTAAGCAACCTATGAAGCCAAATACCTTCCTTCACAACCTCTGTCAGAGCCATGTACTCCGCCTCAGTCGCAGACAAAGCAACTGTAGACTGCAAGGTAGATTTCCAACTTACTAGTGCCTTGGCTAAAGTAAACAAGTAACTAGTAGTTTATCGTCGCTTATCCATATCACCAGCATAGTCGGAATCACAATATCCAACCACATTTGGACCACCTGTAACATCCTTCTCAAATAGCAGACCAATATCCACAGTACCTTGAATATATCGTAAAATCCATTTCACAGCTTGCCAATGATCTCTGCCAGGATCATGCATATATCTGCTCACAACTCCAACTGCTTGTGAAATGTCGGGCCTTGTACACACCATGACATACATTAAGCTACCAACTGCTTCTGCATATGGGACTCTAGCCATATAGTCTCTATCTTCTTTAGTCTTTGGAGATAATTGGGCACTAAGCTTCAAATGAGGAGCAAGCGGGGTACTCACAGGTTTTGTATTGTCGTTAATACCAAAACGCTGTAGCACCTTCTTCAGATATTGCTTCTGAGACAAACAAAGCTTACCATTCCTTCTGTCTCTGCTAATCTCCATCCCGAGAATCTTCTTGGCTTCTCCCAAGTCTTTCATCTCAAACTCTTGAGCTAACTGAGCCTTCAATCTATCAATATCTAACTGATTATTTGAAGCTATTAGCATGTCATCAACGTACAAGAGTAGGTAGATGTAAGACCCATCATGTAGCTCGCGCAAATATACACAGTGGTCATATTTGCTTCTTGTGTACCTCTGCCCTTTCATAAACAAATCAAATCGTTTGTACCATTTCCTTGGAGACTGCTTCAGCCCGTACAATGATTTGTTCAACTTACATACCCAATCTCTTCTTTACCACGAACTTTAAATCCTTCTAGTTGAGTCATATAGATCTCTTCCTCCAGATCGCCATGTAAGAACACGATCTTCACATCAAGTTGGGCTAATTCCAAATTCAGCTCAGCTACTAACTCCAACAGAATTATGATGGAGAAAGTTTCTCTGCTGGAGAAAATACCTCATGGTAATCAATTCCCTCCTTCTGTGCGTACCCTTTGGCCACCAACCTAGCCTTGTAGCGGACACTGTTTTCACCTGAAGTTCCTTCTTTCTTTGCAAACACCCATTTGCATCCAATTGCCTTCTTGCCCTTTGGTAGTTGTGCCAACTTCCACGTGTTGTTCTTGTGAAGAGAATTCATTTCTTCTTCCATGACACCTTTCCATTCCTTACTTTCCGAGTTTTTATTTGCTTCTTGGAAAGTAGGTGGTACCCCTTCATCTACAACTGGAAGTGCATAAGCCACCATATCCGTATAGCGAGCCGGTTTACAGATCTCTCTTCTGGGTCTTCCTACTGTAATCGGATCTGGTTCTGTTGTGGGAGCTTCCACATCTGACTCATCTACTCCTTGAGAGTCACTATCATCTCCAACTGTTGGATTTACAAATATCTCTTTCTCGAACTCCACCTGCTTTGGTGTGCTTTCTCCACCTGCTTCTAAGTTCCCTCTGTCTGGATGGAGTCTAATGTCACCTTCTGCCACAACGCAGATTCATCAAAGGTAACATCTCTGCTAATGATTGTCTTCTTTGCTTATAGACACCACAACCGGTATCCCTTTACCCCAGATGCAATCCCCATAAATAGAGCCTTCTTTGCCCTTGGGTCTAATTTTGATTCCTTCACATGGTAGTAAGCCACAGAACCAAACACTCGCAAAGGACTATAATCAGTAGCTGGTTTTCCAGACCATGCCTCAAGCGGTGTCTTTCCACCACCATAGCCGACGACGGTAACCGGTTCACAATATGGCTGCAATATGTTACCGCCTCTGCCCAAATTGTCTACCCAGCCCAGTATTTGACTACATGCACCGAACCTTCTCCAGCAATGTTCGGTTCATTCTCTCCGCCACTCCATTCTGCTGCGGTGTTTCCCTGACTGTGAAGTGTCGGATGATTCCCGCGTCTTTGCAAACCTTCAAGAATGGATCACTCTTGTACTCTCCCCCATTATCTGTCCGGAGATACTTGATCCTACGACCTGTTTGCATCTCGACCGTCTTCTTCCATGTTAGGAAGATCCCCATCACTTCATCCTTAGTCTTCATGGCATACACCCAAACCCTTCGAGAAAAATCATCCACAAAGGTCACATAGTAGCGGTTCCCACCCAAGGAAGGTGTCTTGGCGGGTCCCCAAACGTCAGAATGGACATAATCCAAAATACCCTTCGTATTATGGATGACAGTGCCAAACTTCAATCTCTTTTGCTTCCCGAGAATGCAATGCTCACAAAAGTCTAACTTGCAAGCCTTCACGCCTTTCAGCAATCCCTGCTTTGCAAGAATCTGTAAGGATTTCTCTCGGCATGCCCTAGTCACATATGCCACAACTGAGAGTCACCGTTCTCCTTGGGAGCCAACATAACTGCTGCTGTTCCTACTACTGTACTCCCCTCGTAGTAATACAGATTTCCTTCTGGTGCCTTTTATCACCGTCAGTGCTCTGAAAACGACCTTTAGAACTCCATCTTTAGCGGCCCATGAGAATCCTTTCGACTCCAATTGTCCCAGAGAAATGAGATTTTTGGTCAAGTTTGGAACATGCCAAACTTCTCTTAAAACTCTGGTTGATCCTTCATGGTTCTTCAACTTGATTGAGCCTATACCAATTGTTTTGCATGGGCTATTGTCTCCCATCAAAACGGTTCCACCCTTTAGTTCTTTGTAATCAAAGAACCAATCTCGAATGGGTGA
This sequence comes from Limonium bicolor, assembly GCA_023374045.1. NCBI lineage: Eukaryota > Viridiplantae > Streptophyta > Magnoliopsida > Caryophyllales > Plumbaginaceae > Limonium > Limonium bicolor. The sequence goes on from CM041779.1 coordinate 309,202,919, forward strand.
CATATGGTAGGTTGCTCCTGAATCTAGAATCCACTCATCCTGGTTGATTTTTGAAGTCGACGCCACCAATGATAGTCTTGATCCTTCGCTGTCGTATTCAGCTACACATGCGTCTTGAACAGCCTTGCCTTTCTTCTGTTTTGGACAGTCCTTCTTCCAATGTCCCTTTTCTTGACAAAGGGCGCATTCATCTTTGCCGAGCTTGGTTTTCGATTTTGACCATCCTTTCTTCCCCTTTTTCTGAGCGGAAGAACGATCTCTCACCACTAATGCTTCTGCTGCTTCATCAGTACCAGCCCTCTTTTCTTTTCTTCTCAATTCATGGCTGTACAGAGCTGCAGTGACATCCTTCAAAGAGATATCGTCCTTCCCATAGAGTAGAGTTGTTTCCAGAAACTCATACTCATCTGGAAGAGATCCCAGCAACATTAAGGCCAAGTCTTCATCCTTGAATGTCACATCCAAGTTTACCAAATTAGCTACTAGTTGATTGAAACTGGTGATGTGGTTATTCATTGTGGTCCCCGAAACATACGAAAAGCGGAATAGCCTTTCTTTATAAAAAGCTTATTCTGACTGCTCTTCTTCATGAATTTTTCCTCCAATGCCTTCCATAATTTCCATGCAGATTTTTCTTTAGAGAATGCATATTTTTGTTCTCTCGACAGGCAGGAGCGAATTGTACCACAAGCTGCTCGATTCATGGCCTCCCATTCCTTCTCTTGAACGTCTTCCATTCTTGTCTCTTCAATGGCAATGTCAAGACCTTGCTGAAAGAGAGTGTCTTGGACTTCGCATTGCCACATGCCGAAATGGCCCGTACCATCAAATGTCTCCACCGAAAACTTAGCATTAGTCATCACCCTTCTTGTCCAAATCAATGACAAGGAAGTTGATGACACTGTCTCCGGGGTCTGTAATTTGTTGTCTGCCATTTTTGCTCCAATTTTTATTTAGCAGCACTTCGTCGTACCAACCAATCTAAGGAACTCTTTTCTGATGTGGAAGATCAGCCTAGCTGCAACCACAGAGCATACTAAGAAAGAACCTTGGCTCTGATACCACTTGTTGCGGAAGCGACTGGGTAAGAGAGTAAATTATTGTACTAGAAAATTACTCTCCGTACAGGAAAATTCCCAGGTCGTGGTGGGGTCACAATGGTCCCTTAAGAACCACTTCCTTAGACAGAATTTCCAGACTGTAATTTCTTAGCATAATAAAGCACTACAAAATTACCCACAATAGCTGCTAAATAAAGCTATAAAAGGGACACCGGAATTTTATGAGGTTCAGCCAATTTGCCTACTTCCCCGGACACTACCAGAAATATCTTATTTATACTTTAAGAGATATAGAGAGAAGAGATTACAATTTAGCATTCAGAAGAAGTTGCTAATTGTTGGGATGATTAAGAAGTGAGGTGAGCACTTCATTTTATAACAAAGGAAGTGCCCCTTGGTTTTGCTCACTCTCGATGTGGGATGAAACCACATCTCACAGACACAACTTGAACATGGTCTAGATTCTTCATACAAACTTCTATGCATTTCCAATATCTTTTCCTACATTTGACACATAAAATGTATCAGTTCACATCAAAACATAAATATAAGGAAAAACATAAGATAAGTGAGAAATATGACATGAACTGTTAAAAAAATAGGAAGAATTAAAGCCCTAAAAATAGATATATTTCGCACTTATCAAGCTGCTGAGATATTTCCCACCCAATGCGTAGTGGGAAGTCGTGGGACATCGTGGAAACACCATTTTACACGTTATGGAAGCAATTATTTCGGGTTTTATCAGTATTTAAGCATGTAGAAGTCATTTGCAATACTTGGAGCTTTCACTTCCACATTTCGAGAGAGTGAGAGATATCAATTTCAAGAGATCTTAGTGAGACTTTGTCATTTTAGCTAAGGTATCTATTACCTATAGATCACACAAACACTCCCTTTATTCCTTATTCTCCATTGATCTACGTCTAGAGTAGAGCGAATGTTGGATGAGAAAGAATACCGTTGTCGAATCCCAAGATAGGAAGCTAGGTTGTAATTCACATTGAATTTCAATATAAGCAAAATCCTGTCTTGTAAAGTTTATACAATAGCTTCCGCGTTATCATATCTTACAAATACTTGTCTCCAAGTAGGGTAGGTCTGAGATTAACACCTCGGACCTACTCGGTCAGCACCCCGATCCTATTAACTGGTATGAGAGCCTGCGTTGGCTGACAAATCTCTTAAGATGATAAAAAATTCCAACTCAGATGAGGCTGAGTTAGGCACCATCAGTTTGATGTGCTTGATGGCTCACAATGGTAAGAAAACTGCTCATGATTAGGTAAGTGACACTCCCTCTGCGATGAAAAGTTGTGGATATTATGGTTATGATAGTCATACAGACTCTTCTTGTAATAAACTTTGTCATGATTTGTCATTTAATATATCTCGTGTGTCTGTAATTATCAAAGGTCATGATCTTTACTATAATAAGAGGGGACCCAAGTACATTTGGGTTCCCAACAAAACTAACTCGTAGCTTTTTGCAACAGAGTGGCTCGTGTAATACTGACCTCTTTGTTTCTGGCGACAGTGGCTGTTCAAGATATATGGACAGGAAACCAAGTTGAGTTTACGACTCACTCTGACCATCAAGGGGGAATGTTACTTTTAGAGACAACATGACAAAAAAAATCATAAGAATTGGCACCATTGGATAACCCCTCTTTTTTAAAGTTGAAACTGTTATCTAGTTGCTGTTATAGACATAGTCTCTCAATGTCTCTCAAATTTGTGGTTTCTCCAATCTTATGTTATAAGATTATGACTCTATCACTCGTGATCGTAAGGAAATATATTATGACTCTGATACTGGTGATCTTAAGGCCAATATGGCACGTGTTGATATGAATATCCGATATATATATTAATTTTAAATATGAGAATAACTGAAAAGTCAAGACAGATCGGTCTGTAAATCATGGTGCAGAAGCAAGCCGACTATCTCTATAATCTTGTGTAGAAAGCAAGCTGACTCGCTCCAACTTCAAGTACTTTGAAGACTACGGTTTTTGTGATCAAAATGTTACCATTATGTATGATAATACCAGATAAGGTCGTCAAATTCTCTAAAGTTCATGCTCTCACTATTTATATACTTGAGTTCTCATTTGTTATGTGATCATGTGGCAGATGACTTCATCTAATTAAACTTATTTTCCATAGACCCAGCTTGCTGATATCATCACCAAGGCATCACACCTGGTTGCATTAGAGCTTTTTTTCCACACACCATGGCATGCGCGGTCTAATTGCGGGTGGTTTATCTCCTCTTCCTCTTGAGGCGAGTCTAAGGTACCAGTTTAGTCTCTCTGGCACCAGACTGTCCTGGGTAGGTAGTTCAAACTCAATTGTGTCTTCATATTTGTTTTGAAAACCTGTAAGTTTTTCCATACCATTGGACCAAAGCACCAACATCAATCAATCTCACTATGCCAAAACCCATCCAAAACCCAACTCCATTGTCCTTGAAACATTGTCTATCCACCTTCACAATCACCCCTAAATTCTCCTAACCCTCAAACCCTCCTACTGAAATACCCCAAACCTAAGTATGATAAGTAAACATCAATGTCTGATGTAAAAGGCTAAAACATGCCTTAGAAACATTGGTATACAATTTACACCAAATAAAACACAAGAAAACCATAAAGTCAATTTAAGCACATACTTGCTCTAGACTTGGTGTAACCTTGATTAGGATCCAAGGTCATTATTAACCTTATTAACTTGCTATTGAACATATTAAATCAGTTACCAAAGAAAACCAGCTCAAAAACAAGTTTAAACACAAAATGTGCTTTAAGGAGCTTTGAAGCCGTTTTTGAAAAATTGTCTTGGAATGAGTTTTGAGTGGATAATGACCATGTTACACCTTAATCAACATGTGTACTACTTAGTATCACATTAGGATGCCTAAATCAGTGAGAAACCAAAAATTTCACAAATGTGTGCACTAATTATGAATAGTATCCAAATAGTGCCCAAAATAAGTAAAATGACTTTTCTTAAGTGGTCGATCGGTCAAATACACCTAAAATATCTAAGGAATGAGACGGGGGGCCGGTTTTTGATAAGGTGAGTCATCACAAGGCCAGCACATTTAGGAAATAACGGGGAAAGAGAACAAAAATGCCTATTTACCTTTTTAAAAGCAAATATTTCTTATACCTCTCTCTCTCCTCTCTTCTTCATTGTTAATCCTCCCCACCGTGTTCTTCTTCTCCCTCTCCGCTCCAAAAACCGCAAGCTAACGCCATGCTTCTTCACCTTCCTTTGCTTGCCAAATCTAACACAAAACTCCAAATCAAAAATAAAACACATAGTTCTCTTAGTTAAGTCAAGCTTCAAAGTGCTCTTTCAAAATCCCACAACCAGAAGTTGGACTCCAGTAAGGAGCTCCATTTGAAGAGGAAATTCCTATTCAAGAGCTAGTTACTACTCTCTTGAGTTAGGTAAGAAAAAGCTTGAAATATCATCTTTTCCATCCTTTTTTCATTAGTGCCGAAAATTTTGCCTCTTAAGATGGCTTTTTTTACTCCCGTTCTAGCCTTTGATTCATTCTTCAAAATACTTGAGGAGGTCTTTGCCTTGATTCCTTATCAAAGTCTACTCCCAAATTCCTAAGTAAACATCCATTTTTGTGCATTAAGCACCTTTGTACTCAAGAGTATTCCACGAGTTTAGGCATGTTTCGTTAGCACTCATTACTTAATTTATTTTGGTTAGAAGGTTAACAAGGAACTAAGGTCTTTGGCCAAAATCTAACCAAAAACCAAGGATGAAGTGAAAAAGGCTTGAAACAAGGTCAATTTACTTACTTAAGGTGGTTTAATGTCTTAAGGAATGGGATTTAGATGAGATACTAAATGTAGCTTAGAGCATACATTATGTAATGGGTTATATAACCTAGGAAAAAAATCTTAAACAAGCTTGTGAACTTGTGACTATCTAGCCAATGGGAGATGAGTTAGTAAGATAACATAAGATGAATATAAGACACTTATATTGCTATGGGAGCATTGGTGTGTGTAATTGCAGGTTGAAGGCTTTTATATGTGGGAAATTTATTGTGTTAAGTTTAAGTCATTAAGGGCCTAAGAGCCATGTCATTTAAGATCCTTAGTGCTATGCAATTAAGATTATTGCACTATATTGAGTTGTTATGAATGGTTTGATTTGGGTGAGAAATATCATGAGAAGGGATTGATGTGTGTGTGTTGATTAGAGGAGAAAAAAACTATGCATTTGGGCATGGCAATATACTAGAGAGCCAATGGCGAAATTTGAGTAGAAAACAAAGTGTTCGTTTTTGTTGGGGATTAAAATGATCAGGACTTACTAGGAATTAAAGGAAATTTGAGTGGATGAGTTACCAAGGTTTTCTTGAGGATAGAATGACCTAGAGTTGTCTTGGAGGATGTAGAAGCCTAATGGGAGTGATAATCCCCTTTAAACTACAAGAGAAGGATTTCAAGGTTAATTGTGAAATTTGAGGCAGAATGTATGAGATGTTATTGGATTGTCCAGTGGTGAAATAATAAGGATAACTTGGATGGTAATGAGTGGAATTGGGTGATGGAGGGTGAAAACTATAAGAGAATGTAGTAGCTTGTCAAAGGGACTGACTAAGAAAATATACGAGTGTATAACCATGTTAATGTTGAGTAAATTTGAGTAAAGAGATGGAAATGTCTAAGAGAATTTTAGAATGGTCCCGTTGAAGGAGTAAAGGTGTTATAATGCTAAGTGATTATGTAGTTGGGTGAGGAACGATGTTAAAGTATTATGAGGATGGATGGAAATGCATGATTAAGTACAAGTTTAGGAATGATCGTAGTAAGAGTAAAGGAGAAAAAGTGTGCATAGATATGCAATATGACCTGAGAACTTTGAGAAGTTTGAGTTAAGAAATGAGGATGATTGATGATGCATTAGATGTGGCCAATAAGTGAGTTGGTAATGTTGGTAGAAGGTTGTGAAACACCAAGAGAGGTTGGTGATGCACTAGTGTGCATATATGTTGAAAATGGAAATTGAAAATTGGTGGAATTGAACAAGGATTGGATGATGAGTTTAACCAATGATTTAAGTAGGTTTTAAGGTGTTTAAACATTGAAAAGATTAGGAAGAAACGGGAAGAAGAACGGAGTTGAAACGAGTCAAAATGAGTGTTTTCTAACTTCGACCTACCAGGGCGTTGGGTCGGTCGGGCTGAAATCTTCAAAATTAAGTTTCTGACTTCGACCTACCCAGGGGGCTGGGTCGGTCGGTGGGTCAGTCGGGCCATAAAAAAGAGAAGAAGAGTGGCATTAGTAGTCCACCATTAGAAGGTAATGATGGTTGAAGGATAAGCATATAAGGACTTAAAAAATAAGAGAAGTAAAGTGATTTAAGTGGTTAAGGTTAAAACTATAAGAACTAGTAATAATTAGAGGGTAACCTTAGTGGGTAAATAAGTTAGGTTGATGAAAGCAATTAACAACCAAATTGGTGAATGTTTTAGGACTTGAGAATTGGGACTCGAAAGAGAATAGGCACCGAACAACCACGGTGTACGGTATGGTTTTTCTTATAGCCTGCTTGCTAACGAGGTGTCCCTCGGCTGTGTGCTATTTGTTTATGTGTTCCGACTAAACAAGATAAAGCATGCAACCGGTTTATTGTATTGTTGTGTGTTGTTTGAAACCAACACAACTTACTTGAGAACTTACTAACAATGTTTAGTAAAGAATTGTGTGAGAATAAGGAACACTCCCCGAATATTGTTTTATTAGTAACCAAAAGAGGTTAACTAACAAATATTGCCTTTGATATTTCTACTAACTAGAACTTCGGGGTAGTGAGGAATCCAGAATGGTTCGGTCATGCATGTGTTTAGTAGGAGGTTGGTATCCCTATCAGATCCGACTTCCAAATATGACTTGTCTTCGGACTCGTCACCTAGAGTCGACATATAGACTCGGTCACCTCGATTTCGGTTCGAGGTGGGAGGAATTATTAAGATGGTGTGGTGGGATCTACCTAAATACCAACTAATTCTTAGAAATATTGTGTATGCAAACCAATGGAGCTGATAACTCATTGGCTAGGTTACTTTTGACCGAACAAGATAAACAATGAATTAAGGAAGAACCATTCTAATTAAAGAACGGTTGTCTTATTTGAGATAAGATTTGAGATAAGAGCTGAGATAAGACTTGGACTGAGAATAAGAAAAAACATTACTAAGGAGTTAAAAGATTAACTTACTTACTTAAGAAACGCTTTTAGTCGTTCGTTGTGTTTAACTATAATTGTTCACATGTGGTGTAGTGTTTATTGCACTTCTTATTTATGTTGTGTCATTAATCAACTGCATGCTATCGACAAGTAGTCTCATAGCCCCTTAGCTTGGGGGCTATAAGAGAACCGTACTAGCGAAGGTGCTGAGCCCCTAGGGGCATCCATATTTATTTTGCAGGTGAATGACAGAAGACGGCCGTCCTGAGAGTAGGATCGGGTTGAAGTACCTCGGATTGTTTTCCTTTGTTACACGAGTGTGCATGTACACTCGTTTAGTAAATGGTATGAGATGTTAGTATGTTGTAATAGGATATGAAATACTTGGTACAGAGGATATGTATTGGTTAAGGTTAAGTATACATTAATGTTCGGTATATTCGGGTCCATCAGACCGTAGCTAGATCTTGGAGTATTTAGTGTGCCTAGTTAGTCACGGGGGTGACTAACGGCGGTAACACCAATTGTTGTAAGAATTCCACTGCAATGTTGATGATATATGTATTGAGGTTATGGGATAAGTATGGATTTATGAGTGTGGTGTTACAACCACTCACTCTCCCACTCAAAGTTGAAAATCCTCCAAAACAAAGCACTATCGCTAGCCCAACTCCCGAAACCATCACTAAGCCTCCCATGCTGTCTCACCACATAAAAATCGCATCCACTTTGGGCCCATCATCACTAATAGCCAAATCACCACCCCCTGCACCCTAGTCGTTACCCAACCTACCTTGCCCAAGCTCCAATACTATCTCTGTTGAAGCCCTTGCCACTCCTACCACCACCATGCCACTACCACTGAAGCAAAACCCACTACCTCTTACCACCTAAGTCCATCACACCCCGTGCCTTCTTTTGACCCAAGAAATATACTAGAGTGAATTTGCATACAAAATCGGTATGGCAAAAATACCCTTGTACTTGAAGTGAATTCCAAAAAAAAGGAGAAAAGAAAATAAAGAAAGATAGAAATCCCATGAGAAGGATAAAACCAAGAAAATTAGCATCGTCTCTTCAACTTATAATCAATTTAAAGAATACATACTCTTGCTCTAGCCACCACTTCCAGAGTGGAACTTGCGTGACTCTGGTTTGCACATCACAACAACACTAGCTTGCACATATAGGTATGAATACCTTGGCTAATAAGCTTGACTACCACGGTTAGCCACATCTAGCACTCTCTTGAGATTCAAAATGAATGGTCACTACCAAGATGCAGACCAAGTCCCTCACCCCATTTCCTAGCCTACACCCCTGACCATACTTTTAACCTATCTCATCTTTATTTATCTTGGCGGCGTTTTATCTAACTTTGTTAGAATTTGTCGGTTGGCTACTTAGCATGTGATTGTTTTTGGATGTCAGGCAGACTCACCCTGTTTTTCCAGATGATGTCAAAAAGGGGGAAAGCGGTGAATCCCATTCTTAGAAGACGAGTTAATGTTTTGGTGGTAGGAAGACTTAAATTACACTTATGGATTTTGCCCTGCTTGATGGTCAAGCAAACTGTTCTGTTTAAGCTTAGTTTAATTCTATTATGCTCTCTTCTTATGGTCTTGTCTTAAATGACGTGCTCAAACTTAGGGGAATATTGGACTAGGGGGAATCAGTCAATAACATTGGTTCTTCCAAGCTTGTTTGCTTGTATGTCTTTTTTTTTGCAGGTTAACTCTTGTTACGGGATTCACTCGAGTAATTTTTGGCATCATCAGCAAAAAAGGGAAAAATGTGTGAAGATGTTAGAGTTTTGCTGAAGATTGCCAAAGCCTAGCTGCCAAACAAGAGTCGACTTGGGAATTGATGCAACAAAAAGAGACCAAGTCAAAGAGAGTTTTGAGTTTAGCAAACATTAACTCCCACTACAGAATTAGTCATCCAGAGCCTGCCCATAAACAAGAGTTATGACAGACGTAGTTTGGATGTCAACCGACTCAATCTGTTAAGCGGTTTGCATTCGTCTTATCTTATAAATGATGCTCAACTTAAGGGGGAACTTTATCTCATCTTGATTAAGTCGGTCCCCTTTGTCATCATTAGCAAAAAGGGGAAATTGTGGAACCCAGGTTTTGCTGATAATGGTAACAGAGTAAGTCTGGTGATAGAAGAAGTATCACTAATAATAACATCAGAGTAAGTCTGGGCGACGAAGGAGTCTAACTGCACAAGGAGTCGTTATGTGATACAAGATTCTCTTGGAAAGTTCTAGAAGCTGAAAGCGAACCTCTATTGTCAAAACATGGAGAAATACAAGGAAATAACTGTCACACACGTTCATATATGATTAGGCCTGAAAATCAAGGCGGTCAAGGAAACATCATTACACGTTATGGAAGTAGATATTTCAGGTTTTATCAGTATTTAAGCACGTAGAAGTCATTTGCAATACTTGGAGCTTTCACTTCATATTTAGAGAGAGAGATATAGAGAGAGAGAGTGAGTGAGTCATATAGAGAGATATCTTTTTCGAGAGATCTTAGTGAGACTTTGTCATTTTAGCTAAGGTATCTATTACCTATAGAGGACACAAAACATTCCCTTATTCCTTATTCTCCATTGATCTACGTTTAGAGTAGAGCGCGGTTGGAGATTGACAGAATACCTCGTCGAATCCCAAGAAAGGAAGCTAGGTTGAAATTCACATTGAATTTCAATATAAGCAAAATCCTGCTGTTAAGTTTATACAAATCTTCCACGTTATCATATCTTACAAATACTTGTCTCCAAGTAGGGTGGGTTCTGAGACTAACACCTCAGACCTACTTGGTCAGCACCCTGATCCTATCATCTTCGACCACAACCCGAAGTGTCGTCTGCATGGTCATCAATGCAAGTGCCACCCACCCCAGTCAGATACTTTTTACTCCACAATCGTTCCAGATTTCAAAGCTAACTCTGCTGAGGACCCTCGTTGTAACACCCCAACCATAACCTTCACACTAATCATAATCGCAGCGGAATCATAAACTTAACCATTTACCAAAAGGGCGGTGTTACACGCCTTAGCCACCCACGTGGCTAAAAAGGCAGTTACATACAATGTATCGGTCTGATTTACGATAATCCCAAGCATAATTACAACCTTCCAAAAATCACCTATCCAAAAAGAATCACAATATACCGAGTGTAACTGTATCAAAATCCCAACTGAGCTACATCCACCAAAATATACGACCTCGGTGTAACAGGCCCTACTCGGGTCAACATTCACACTAACAAAGTGATCAACTACCTAGGATCTAAAGCCTTCCGCTTCCTCGATCCTCTCCTGCAAATAAAGCATAGCCCCCAAAGGGGGTCAGCAACCTTTTGCTGGCAAGGGGGGGGGGGGGGGGGGGGGGGGGGGGGGGGGGGGTGGGGGAGGCGGGGGGAAGAGGGGGGGGGGGGGGGTGGGGGGGGGGGGGGTGGGGGGGGGGGGATGGGGGGGGGGGGGGGTGGGGGGGGGGGGGGGGGGGGGGTGGGTGGGGGGGTGGGGGGGGGGGGGGGGGGGGGGGGGGGGGGGGGTGGGGGGGGGTGGGGGGGGGGGGGGGGGGGGGGGATTACGTGCAGCCCGCTGACTACCGATACACGCAACATTTGATCACTATAACATGGTCGTTTGATTTTTAACATCACATGCATATATTTATCTAAGAGTTTACTGCAACAATAACACCACACTACATAGTGAAACCACTCACTTAGTAAACCAACCAACATAGGGCGGGGGGGGTGTTTGTTTGTTTTTTTATTGTTGGTTTTGTTATTTCTTTGTTTGTTTTTGTTGTTTTTCTTTGTTTTATTTTTTTTTGTTTGTATTTTTTTTTTTTGTTTTGTTTCTGTTTTGTTGTTTATTTTTTTTGTTGTTTTTTTTTTTTTTTTTTTTTTTGTTGTTTTTTTTGCGTTTTTTTTTTTTTTTTTGTTTTTCTTTTTTTTTTTGTCGGGTTTTTTGTTTTTTTTTTCTTGTGTTGTTTTTTGTTCTTGGGTTTGTTGGTTTTTTTTTCTGTTTGTTTGTTTTTGTTGTTTTTTTGTTTTTTTTTTTTGTGTTTTTTGTTTGGTTTTATTTTTTGTGTTTTTTGGTTGTGGTGTTTTTTTTTGTTGTTTTGTTTTTGTTTTTTTTTTTTTTGTTTGTTTTGTTTGTGTTTTTTATTGTTTTTTTTTTTTGTTTTTCTTATGTTTTTTTGTGTTTTTTGTTTTTTTTATGAAGAAAAAAAACACACAAACACAAAAAAACCAACAAAAACAAAAACAAACAACCCAAAAAAAAAAATGAACAAAAAAACAAAACAAATGAACAGAAGAAAAAGTAAAACGCTCTAAACAAGTAAAAAAGAAAAGCACCCACCAACCACCCCCCCCCCACACCCCCCCACCCCCCCCCCCTTTTTTTTGTTTTTTTTGTTTGTTGTTTTTTTTCCCCCCCCCCACCCCCCCCCACCACCGCCCCCCCCCCCCCCCCCCCCCCCCCCCCCCCCCCCCCCCCCTCCCACCACCCCCCCCCCGCCCCCCCCCCCCACCCCCCCCCCCCCCCCCCCCCCCCCCCGCCCCACCCCCCACGCCCTCCATCTCCCCCCCACCCCCCCCCCCTCACCCCCCCCCCCCCTCCCCCCCCCTCCCCCTCTCCCCCCCCTCCCCTCCTTTTTTTCTGTTTTTATTTATTGTTTGTTCTTTTTTTGGGCTTTTTTTTTGTTTGTGTTGTGTGGCGTTCTCTTTGTTTTTTTTTTTTGTTTTTGTTTGGATTTTTTTTTCTTTATTTTTTAAGGTTCGTGTTTTTCGATAAAAAACCTCACCAAAACTCGTTTGTGTGTGGGGTGGGGGGTGGGGGGGGGGTGCCCCCCCCCCACCACCTAGAGACTGACTTCATCCTCATGTTAAGCTTAACACATATCACATTAACTGTTTTGTTAGTCGAATGAAACAACTTTAACTTAAAAAGAGGAGACGAGTGTAGTGACCCGAACACATCAAACACATAATTTCCCCCTAGCCCGAGTGGAAGTCATGTAGGTAAGCTTTGGCTTAAGCTAATGGAGGTTGAAATCCAAAAAGGAGTACAACCGAACATAAGAGGGAGCCGAATCTGATTCAGATATCGACCCCGTACATACACGCATGACCGGAACGACCGATTCCTCACTCCCCCGATTAGCACTTGTTAGAAGTCCCACGGTGGGAACTTAACAACAACCTCACACAAAGAAGTGTTTAAGTCCAGTTAGACATACGAGGGAAGCAAGCAATGATCAGCAACACAAAACAACTAAACCCACATAGCCGCGGTAGAAACGTTCCTTAGGTTGGAAGCGTTATTACCGGATACCGTTCTCTTACGTTCCCTAGCTGGTTAACTAACAGTTAGCACGCATACGAGGTCACCGGTATCGGTACGCACACATCACAATACTAACAAGAACTGTAAACTCGTTTCATGATTTAATCTTACAAGGTTGTAAACACACAGAAAAAACAAGACAACACACAAGCCGGTGTATAACCGGTAGGCAACAGACCTGCAAGAAAACCATACTTGGTCCTTGCCGCTCTAGTGTTCCACGCGTAGGCTACTCCTATACATGATTAGTATGTCGGTTAATTATTTACTTAGCTTCGAACTTTACTAAGTATTTTCACATGATTATATGACATTTTTTAAATGCCTAAACTTACCCTAGATTACCTTCATTATACCCCCTAGGTGTTAACTACATTTGCCAATTTATTATTTTTTTTTTGTAGGGTTTTGGTCTGTCCACCCACCGTCCGACCCACAAATGGGTCGGACCCTTCCATTAACCTTCGGGTCTAAAATCTCTACTTGGTCCGACCCATGTCCGCCCAACCATCTGGGTCGGACCATTACAGAAAACATTACCGTCTTTTATCTCTCCTGTCCGACCCATGTCCGACCCAACCAACTGGGTCGGACCATTCCAGAAACCTTTCGTCTTATCCAAAACGCCCCGTCCCGACCCATGTCCGACCCACCAGCTGGGTCGGACCATTCCAGAAGCAATTACAAGTGACCAACAGAGGCCGTCCGACCCAACTGTGGTCGGACCTCTGGGTCGGACGCACCAGAATCTGCCCAACCAATGTCAAATCTTTTCCAAACTTCTCCCAAGCCTCCTAGTGTGTTCTACAATCATTTGGCAAACTAAAATCTTCATATATCCCCTTCCAAATTCATTTACAAGTTTATTTCTAAGTTCCTCAAATACTCTCTCAAACACTTGTAGTTCACTATTTTGCTCCCACAGAAATGCATTTGAACCATTATATCTCTACACAAATTTTGACATATCGCCCCATAATTTTCACATTTTCCCACTCATATTTTAACCCACTAAACATTCCAACCATCATTCATCCAAGGCACCAAAACACACTTAAATTCACTATTTAAACCACAATAGCCCTAAATATTGATAAACCTTAAAAGCTTGGCTCTTAGGCCCTTACACAACATTAAATTAAACACTCAATTTCCTCATATTATTAGCAACACCTGCATTTCACTGAACATTTATATTGCTCAAACATAAACACATTCAGTATTCACACCGATTTCAAGGTAAGTTAATTACCTTGGGTTTTCTTTCCAACTTTCCCTTTCTCTTTACTTCTTGCTCCCACCGGTTTTCAACGGGATTTATTGCTACACTAATGACCATGCCAAGATATTTACAATGAGTTGGAGGGTTTTAAGAAAACTTCCATTAACCTATACACATAAAAACTTAAATACACCAAAAACGAAATAATTTGAAACACAAGGGAGGGAACATTAAGAGGACAGAATTACCATACTTATACAATCTATAGTAAAAAAAACATGATTGTGGCAATGATCATTGCAATAGAGCTAGTCCAACATTAAAACAAACGTAAAAGGAATTCCCCCAGTCGTAAAATGTGAGAAACACATGGGTGTTTGGTCTAGCTCCCACCAAAATTGACCACCAATAGAGAATAGGAACATGCATGAATTTTTTGAGTTCTTTCTACCTTAGAAACACCAAGAAGACGTTGGCTTCATAATATGAAGCTTTCTCTTCAAAATGTGGTATCCATGGAAATGAAGTATGTGAGTTTTGAGATTCAAAAGATGGAAAATAATCCCCAAGATGAGAGGAGTCATTTTGGTGTAAAAATTTCTTGATTTGGAGCTAGGATGATAAGTTACAAGGAGGTGAAGTTGGGGTTATCCCTTGGCTTGCAAATCGCCATTAGAGGAGCAGAATGAAAAAGAAAGGCTGAGGAGAGGAAGCAAATCGTGGGACACAAGAGAATGAGGAGAGAGAGAGTGTGAGAGAGGGTATGGTGTGAGAGAGAGAATAAAGTAATGCACTTTATTATTTTTGTCTTGTAGCTATAGAGTGAGGTAAAATAAAAGAGAGAGGGAGGACACATCGTGAGACACAAAGGAGAGAGGGAAGATTTGATTTTTATTATTTTACAATGTGAGAGAGTGGCACTTGTCATTTAGTAGATAACACCCGTTAGTTCCCGAACTGTTCAGTTTTAACAGTCCGGTCCGGTTTTCCGGATTTTTTGTTTTATTTATTTTTATGTCCGATACTTTGACTAATATTTAATTATAGCCCTATGATTGACCATAAATTTTTATTAGTCTTTTAAACCCGTTTAAAATCACATTTCTCGGGTTTCTCGAAAGGCGTGCTTCCGCTCGTTTTGCATTTTTAATCCACTATATTGGATCCGTTTCCTTCGGGAATTTTTCCCACATGTTCTTAATGACTGAAATAAGCCGTAAAATATAATAATTATATAAATAACTAACATATTAGGTTTGGGGTAGTTCTCACTCGTGACCTAGAATCTTCCAACTCCGCCACATCCAAACGTCACACTTCTTAAAGTTATCTCGTTCAAATGTAGACTATAATCTATGGAATTTATGGCCTTTTCATAATGTGAGTCCTGTCGTTGCTCACTATTTTCTGTATGGGCAGAGGGAAAAGAAAGATATGTACTTGTGAACATATGTCTATCATCCTTGTGTTATGTAATTGAATATCTTAATAAAAACTTCTCCTATGGCCTAGTATAAAGGCGTTGTGGTGTTATCATGTTATCGTTCATCATTAATTAACTTTTTCACTTTTACCGACTCAAGGGAACCCTCTTAGGGGAATATTCTCACTTCCATAAGCTGTCAAGTACATATGATCAAAAGCAATTTTGTATCAGTTGCCATCATCAAAAAGGGGGGAAATTGTTAAGTCAAGATCCTTTAGTTTTGATGGTAGCAAACCTGTGTTGTTTATCTAATATGTTATTGAGCTTTTAATTCTAATACACAGATTGAGGAGTGGCTTGCATGCAAGGTTGCAAGCGCACTCTATTCATGACATGGGTCTACCATCGGGCACCTGTCTGAAGAAGCTCCGATAGAACTTCTAGGACAAACAAAAGGTCAAACACTACACAACCACATCTCTTATGCATCAGACGGAATAAAACAAAATACATCAAGTGGTTCGACAAACTCATGCATACTTATACATCCACACAAGCAAGCACTAGCTCATGACAAAAGCATAGCTCATTAATGTGCAAGATAACAAGATAATTCACGACTATTAAGAAGAATTTATTACGTAGCCATAATGAAGACTTAGAGAGCATTTATGGAGCATTTATGAAGCAAACAAGATCGGACAAGTGGAGAGTGCAAGTGGTGACCGACCACCTGAGTGCTTTCCTCTAACGTATCCAATTACAAGGTGACACGTGTCTTGATTGCTCCAGATCAAGTTGAAGATCAACCTATATTTAAGCGTGGCTATTTTGCTAGGGATGTAGAAGCAAGCGACTGCGTGAGTCTAGGAGATTGTAGGCTGTTTGTTATCCATCATCACTTGTATAAATACAAAGTATAATGTCTTATGTAAGACAACTTGGTCAAATACGGAAAAGAGAGATAACTAGAGCAAGTGTGAGTAGACTAAGTGTGTGTACGTATTAGGAAGTTGGTGAGCTGGATAGGACTGGGTCTGAGAGTCAATACTGTGTGTATTGGGTAGACTGATCAGTCGGGGAACGGTTAGGGAACCGTAGGCCTGTTGTCAGGAGAGGGTAGAGGACTTTAGGAGAAAGTCCTAAATTGTCCCGGAGTCCGTAAGTAGGGCGAGAAGATTGAGTGAATTTCTGGGTGTAAATTCTCAATCGAAAAGGTGTTTCCAGTTTGAGTTTATCAAGTCCTCCCCTGAAATATCAAATAATTCTCATATGATAAAGAAGACGTCCACGACCGGTTCGAGACGTATCAGGAGCATCAGTCAGTTTCAATTGGATCAGAGTGGCTCTCTTCTAGAATGCTAACTACTTTGGAAGATGATCAAAATATCTCACTCAAACCTACTGGCGTCAGAAGAAGATTTTGCACACCGAATCGACCACACTTTTCAATGGGGACAACTACACTCACAGAAAGAACAAGATAGAATTCATATCAAGTCTGATGACCCAAGGATGTGGAGGGTTGTATCACGAGGTGAATACACCTTTGAAGACGCTCAAGGACAAGACATATCAGTCAACAATTTGATTGATACCAAATCAAGAAGTTGACATTCAATGCTCGAGCAGTAAGAATCCTACATTGTGCATTACTACCTGAACAATACTCTAAGGTGACCTCAGCCAAAACAACCAAGGAAATCTGGGAAACTCTTGAAGTTACCTATGAAGGAAATGATGAGATCAAGAAGACTCGCATTGAACTGTTGCTCCCTCATTGGGGTTGTTCAAGAAGGAAGAGAAGGAGAGCATCTCTAAAATGCATAATAGGTTCACCAAGCTGATCAATGAATGCTTGTGCTTGGAAGAATTATCTCAAATGAGGATCAATTCGAAAAATTCCTTAGATCACTTCCTGTATCCTTTGATAGCAAAGTCAATGCCATGCAAAAAGTCCATGATCTTTCTAATATTTCTCTAGCAGACATGTTAGGATCATTAATGGAATTTGAGTTAAAATTACAACAAAGAAGCTCAGAAAGCTCAATAAGGGAGAGAGGAAAAGGCATAGCCTTTCAAGCAGCTAAGAATGAAAATCTGAGTCAGGGGAAGATGATGATGAGATGGTCCTCTATGCTAAGAGGTACTTTCGGAAGTTCATTAGAAACAATATGAGAAATGGTAAGGAGCCCAAAGATTTGACGATCACCAAAGGAAGAGCATTGACAAATGCTTTGGGTGTTCAAAACGTGGACACCATATCAAAGACTGCCCACAACGACCTCGAGAGGACAACAACAGGATCAAGAAACCAATCTGGAGATCGTTCAACAAAGGGCCAAAGAAAGAAGCCTTCGTTGCTGCATTGGGAGACTTAGAACTAAGTGACAACAACCTAACCTCCGACAATGATCTCTCAGAGGATGAAAAGGCTCACCTTTGCTGTAACACCCTGACCCAAACTCCACAACTGTACGATGATAGCTCCCAAAGATAACTGGAAATGCAGCGGAATATATATACATAACAACGGGTGGTGTGCTACAACGCCGTTAGTCACCCATGTGACTAACAAGGCTAACTCCAACATAACTTACTAACGATACGGACTGAGCGCTGAATACAAACCGCTTAAAATAACAAAAGCCAATAGTAAAAGTACGGTACTACAAAATGACACCGGTAGTAATAATCCCCTGTCTTAATTCTACCCCACCTACACTCGGTCGGATAATCTCCTTCTTCTTCAGGTACCTGTGAATGGTTGGCCATAAAACGGCTCAGCAAAATAAACTGCTGGTATGAAAGCGTGCAACCCATAAGCTACTGGGCCACACCAACTACTTTGTCGAATACAAGCAGATCATTTTTTGTAAAGCTGTAAACAAGCAGCATAACATAATCATAACAGCATTCATACAAGGACAACAATGTCACACAGAACAAGACTTCAGAAGGTCAAATTAGATGTTCTGTAATTGCTTGATAGTAGTCAGATCCACACACTGGGACTAACATGTATATAAGTGTACATTAATATAGAGGAGGTATAGTAACCTCGTTAAACTCTATCTTTATAGAGTAAATTGGTCGGGTATGATAAACCCTTAGACGAGGTGGGACTCTCGTATAAGTAGATGGGTAATAATTCCCCCAGAAGACAACATAGTTAACTCTTGTACTAAAAGAGGTGGGTATCGTACCCTCGAGAGAAATGAAGCCTTTCTCCCAACTTAAAAATGTTCCGGTACGGTCCCGGTGAGTGGACATAGAGTGCACCCAAAACTTCCGTCGCGACGTATATTTGAATAGGAGACGACCTGAGACAGGTACAACTCCTGTAGCATGCATGGCCAGATCCATCTGGGCTCCTCGCTTCACGTAGCATAGTATTGTTAGGTGTCACACAGGGACGTTAAACAAGAACACAATGATATGTGTATTGTCAGTTATCACGATTAGGATAACGACGTTCGTTATAAGTGAAGTTAGTGAGAAACTTGAGTACAAGTTCTCGGTATAATAATACGCAGGTATTAAATCCACTGGTAATGTAGTGTTGTATGCGTGGGACATACACGTTACTGTTAGTATCATCACGCACATAAGTAACACAACAGTGCACAGAGTAATACAACATTTACATACAATTATCTTGGTCGTTAATTCAAACAACAGATAACACACAAGCGGTGTAATCCGGTAGCAAACAGGCTGCACGAATCCATACCATTCACCGTAGATTGTACTTGATTAATTCCCGGTCAACATCTGGTCAAACATGGTCCTAGAATAGGATTAACTGAGAGTGTTAATTTATGTTACCCTTGTATAATATTTTTATCGTATCAAGAAATGTTCTCGTATTCGTTATTTCATGTGAGGTTTATTTTTAACGCTTAAATAATTTCTTTTAACCTCTTAACCTTATTTATGTTGAAGGTTTACCTATATAATTTAAACTATCGCAGTCTTTACTTATAAGACTTATAGTGTATGGTAATTCTCTTTTAATTACCTCCAGTATCATATGTACCGCTTCATTATTTTCTCTTAACTTAAATAATTTCTTTGAATGTATTTTGTATAAACAAGTATTATTCACTTGTCATATTGTATTGTCCAAACGACATAACAATTTATAAATTTGTCAATGACATTTATTGGTCATATGTAAATTAATTATCCTCTTAACTTTATATTTAATAAAATATAATTCCAAATATATTTGATATTCACACATTAAATTCCTTATATTCATTTCCTTTTGATTTACTTGAAAATCTTAAGTGTATATACTTTATACACATGCATTTCCTACGATACAAGATTTTAATTGTCTAAATGACACAACAACTTTATAAATTCTCAAATTGTATTTACATGTCCCACACGGACATATTATTCCCCATATTTTTATTAATTACAAACTAACTCCAACTTGTATTATTCCTTTACAAATAAATTACTTGTACTTATATAACATATAGTTTTATTTCATAAATCCTTAAATCATAATTTCTTTTTCTAAATCTTCTAAATATCCATATAGGACCTATAAATATTTTTAATCCATAAATACAACATACTTTTCGGTTATTATATTACAACCTCATTTATTTCATAAACTTTACATTATACTCCAAAGTACATTTAATCTCTTAATTAATTAAATCACCCTTATAAATTCGATATTTATATATAGAACACAATAACTTTTAAATTTACCAAATATCCCATAACTTTCGGTTTTGACATATAACTTCTTATAATTACATTTTAAACCCCAAAAACTTTATAATAGTTACATATCCACTTATAAACTATAGTTTTAATATTTATTTTCCTTAAATTTCGATTGATACATAAAATTCCATTAATTACCCTTCCACCCCCAAATTAAATTCTTTATTTACATATAAACTTTTATAAATTACAATTTCACCCCAAAACTTTATAAACTTATTATTTTATCTTCTAAACACTTATTTAATTCACCCAAATTCATAATATTAATTCCTACACCATTTTATTTTATATTTATGCCAAGGACCATATTATTCTCGCTTTTACATACTTTACCTCAAACTTTCTAAAAATTGTATTTTTACCACATAACCTATTAAAACTAGTCATTTAAACACTAGTAATTATTTTAACTTACCCAAAACTCTTAATATAAGTTTATATACTTATTATCTCATTAAAACCTATTTTTCACCATTTGAATTCGGTCATAATTATATGTGAAATGCCCCGAACTTAAATATGGCGATTAAATTATTCTAATATGGTATTTAAGGGCCTAATAGTGCCTAAGTAATTTTGGTAAGGAAAATAAATCCAAAAGAAATGAGAAAACGCTTAGAAAGCGGAAAACGCTAAGATAAGCGCTAATAACCATAGGAGGTACGAGACCTCGGTTAGAGTATTATGAGGATTCCTAAGGCTTATTCCTGCCTAATTAGTATACGGGAATGATCCCCGAAGAAAACAGATCCAAATAATGTACTAAAACGCTAATAGAGCTTTAGCGCACGTTTTTTGAGAAAACCCGAAAACGTGACTTTAAGTGGTCAAACGAACCCGTAAAATTATAGTTAAGTAACTAACTATTATTAAACATTAATGGAAGCTTGATAACCATTAAAAGTGAGGGAACGAGAAAAATTCTGGAAAACGGGTCCGGTTAGGGAATAGTACCAAAACCGGGTAAAATAATGAGTGTTTTCTGTAAAAGACGAAAAACGCTCCAACTAGTATTACTGTGTGGGGGCGGTTTTAATAAGTAAAAAGCTCTCTCTCTCTCTCTCTCTCACACACACACACACACACACACTAGACTAGTTACTAATTAACAAGTCAAAAAGGAAAAGAAGAAAAAGTACAAAAGCACTTTAGCTCTCTCTCTCCCTCATTTCTCTTTTCTCTTTTCTCTTTCCTCCTCATCCCTCCTCCCAGCCGATTGGCTCCCTCTCTCTCTGGTTGGGGGCGATTTTTGGAGCTCCACAAAGCTTCCATGGCTTCTCCATCTTCCCAAGCTTGCCCAAGCTCCATTAAAACTCCAATCTCAAGAATAATTACATATTTGTGTTCTCCTCATCATCCTCCACACTTCCCTCTTTTCAAAAAAAAAATGAGGAAGTTCATCTCCATGGGTTTTCCCATTCAAAGAGAAAATAGCATCAATGGGTAGCTTGGAGTCTTCTCTCTCCATTAAGGTAAAAATCTACATGAAAAAACTCATGTTTCCTTCATCTTCCTTCATTGCCGATTTTTACTCTATGTAACACTCTATTTTTCTCTCTCTTTTGAGCTTCAATTCAACTTGCAATTGTGGTGGAATCACCTTCTTGAACCAAGGGCCAAAATCCCTCCTAAAACACTCCAAAGGTAAACCCTAGAAATCTTGTTTTAAGCATTTCAATGAACTAGCATTAATCTAAGGGGTTAGTATGTTAATAATACTTATTTTGTGTGCTTTGGGTGATGGGAATGGCGTTTGGCAACTCCATTCCCCATTTGACCGATTTGTGCAAGAAAGAGAGGAGAAGAATTGAAAGGAATGAAGGAAATATAAGCTCAAGGTAAGAGCTCCTTCTCAATGCTAAATTGTAAATGCATTAGAGTAATGGGAATGGGTAAACCGATAAAAGAACCTAAACTATTGTATTAGTAGTGTAGTTGTGGGAATTTTAGTATTTGGTGAGCAAGTATGTGAATTGTAGGCCTTGGAGCCAAATGGATTGTGTGTGTATTAGTATTGTTGTTGATGGAAATATTGATGTATTGGTATTGTATTGATTGCTGGTAGGACCTTGTATGGGTGTGGCTAGATTAGGAATGAATTTGATGGAAAAGTATGTATGTGGAGAAGCTAGAATTGTAGGTAACTATGGCAAAATTTTGGTAGGAATATGTACATTTATGGATGACTTGGTGAGTGGAGAACCAAGGTGTGTATTGGAGTTAGTAGAGATGTTTAGTAGCTATGGAATGGTAATGGTAGTATGAGAAATAAGAAGGTAAAAATCTGTAGCAAGAGGTATCAAAATGCATTGTAGAACTAGGAAAAATTAGTGTGCAAGATTTGGTAAGAAGAGAGTTGGACTTGGGTATAGGAAGTGTAGTTGCTTGAAATGAATTGACATGGTAAGATGATGTATTTAGGATGCTAGGAATGACATTGGTTAAGGAAGTATGGGATGATAGAATTGAGCTTAAAAATCTGTAGCATTTGAGTACAAAGGTTGGCATGAGTGTTGAATGAAGTGAGGAAAAATTGTGCATGTGGATTTAGGAATGAGTAAGGAATTTGGTGGATGAACTAAGGCAATTTGGAGGGCCTAAGTAGTGTTTAAACATGTAGGATTACATGTAGGAAGATTGGGAAACAATGGGCAAAATATAGAACTGAAAACAGATTTAAAACTGAAATACTGGGACGGACCGACCTTGGGATCGAACTTGCAAGGTCGGTCGAGCCCAGATTTGCAAAGACGAAGACCTATGGAATGGACCGACCTTGGGACCGAACATGCAAGGTCGGTCGGCCAGAAAATCTCCCGTAATGAAACCTACTGGAATGGAACGACCTGGGACCGGACATGCAAGGTCGGCCGGCCTAAAAATTTTCTGTCAAGTAACTCACTGGAATGGACCGACCTTGGGACCGGACTTGCAAGGTTGGTCGGCCCTGCAATTTTCCAGTGTATTACCCTACTGACTTCGACCGACCTTGGGACCGACCCTGGGTAAGGTCGGTCGAGTCAAAACAAAAAAAAAATTGAAATGATTATAGTAATCATATTATATAAATTATATATATATGCTTACACCCATATGTGTATATATATAGTAGTACCCCATGGATGAAGTAGTAAAGGTAAGAAAGTATGAACATAAGTAAAAAGTTGTGTAATTAAGAATATAAGTTAAACCGAAGTAACGGGATAACAGGGTAAGTGCGGGTGTAGTAATTATGTAAGTACTGTAATGCTTAGAATTAATCGAATCATTTGGCATGTAGTCATTGGTTCGAGAATAAGAGTCGAGGAACAAGTGTGAACCAAGGAAACAAGGGAACACACGGTAAAGCTAACCCCGGTGAAAGGTATGATTTTCTCATGCCCCGTATGCTAACCGAGTTACGTTGATTGTGTGCTGTATGCCGGCTAATCAAGACTAAAGCATGAAAACGGTTTATTGCCTTTCATTGTATGTCTTGCTGTATGTTGTATGAGCTAACCTTCTTGATTGATTGTGTGGCTTCACTTAGTGCGTAGATCAACTCATAGAAGAGTCTTGTTGTGTAGTGACTCGTGGTAAGAGTCATGTTGTGAACTAATGGAACCGTAGAAACGCATAAACTAACGAATCAATAAACGATAACGCAAACCAATGAACTCACTAGAATGTGAGAGAGTGTATGATAAGTGCAAAACATATAGACTTATTAAGGTTTAATCACCTTATAATTTGCAGCATTTTTAGTAATGTTTCTCACTTATCTTGGTTTTTTTCCTATAATTATGTTTTGTATATTAACTGATGTATTATATGTGTTAAAATGTAGTAAAAATACCAAATAAACACATATTTATTAAGGGATTAAACAAGGCACGCGAGAGGCACGCATCAGTGGTGTGTCCGCCCTTGCAACCGCCTGATGCAAGGCGGACAAGGTAGAGGAAGCCGCCCAAGGAACCGCCTTATTTTAGGCGGACAAGAAGAAATGCAAACCGCATGGCAACCGCCTAATCTTAGGCGGACGTGAGAGGGACCGCATGAAGAACCGCCCATGCAAGCCATGCGGACGTAGTGAGGAACCGCCTCAATTAAGCGGACAACACGCGTCCGCGTGTAAATGTCCAGATCTGGAAATTGACGCGACAGGGTTATCTTCTTCGCTCGTCGACTTCGCCCGTCGACTTGTTTCTGCCATATCCATCTACTCCGCCCACCGCCTACCATAAATCGCTCACGCGTTGCAGCTCTGTCCCCTGCAATCAATGAGCTGCAAACTGCCTCTTCTCCTTCCTCTATAAATACCACGCTCCATTCATCTTCTCCAGTGTCCTTTCGGAGGCTCCTTCCGTGGTTCCTTCCGGAGTTCCAATTCACCCCATCAATCCATCTTCGAACCACTTCACCTTCACTCACTCGTTCATTCCATTTCTAATCTTCCGCTTCTCCATTTGTTTTCTTTCCATTTCACTAGTTACGTTACTCTGAGAATAATTATTATGTATCTGTATTAATTATGCAATATGTTTTACTGGTTTTAATTTTAATGAAGTTTGTTACGCTTAAAGGTTTCTCGCATCTTTTTAATAAATGTCATGAGTTTATTGAATTGCTTTACTAAGTCTATTTTGATCAGACCAGGTGATAAATAGATAGGTTAATTAAGCCGTAAATCTGGAGAAAGCTTATTATGATTTAATAAGTTAGTATTTTCAGATGCAAGAATAAAATCCTCATACTCCTCTGCCGTCCACCAGTGGGTGCTTGAGTTTTCATCGGACCCTGCACAACTGGAACGAGTTCTTATGAGTCTATGACTTAGTCCTTAAGAATAAAAACAGGATCTTGCCAAACTATTATAATTAAACCAGTAACCCTAGCATGAAAGAGCAGATTATAATAACCTGAACCGGAGTCCCGTTTAGTTTATCTGTTAACTTAGTTTATTAATCTCTCCTTTTTATTTATAATACAAGTCAATTAATCCCCCCTTTTTGTGACACGCTTAGGTACTATAATATGCACATTAGTCCCACGGTTCGACATCCGGTCGCTTACATTTCACTATACTACCACGACCGGGATTTGTTTGCAGCCCGACATTTATTTTGAGTTTTTAATTTCTTTTCTTTTATTTTTACACCAGTTTAACCATTCACCATACGACATCTGCAAAATGGCACCGTTGCCGGGGACTAGATTATTCTAGTCCCTAATCCCGGATTATTCACCTGTTTAATTAAAATATTTTGTTCTTTTATTTCTGTTAATATTATGTCCATAATATTTTGTTTATTGTTAATATTAATTATCTACTATATTTTGTTAATATTAATTATCTAATAATCTGTTAATATTAATTGGACACCTGACTTTGGACATCTGACTACGGACATCTAACTTCTGACATCTAACTACTAACTCTTATATTATTGTCATTTAAATTCCATTGTCCTTCAAATTTCCAGTATACTAACTACTAACTTATAATTTCTGTCATTTAATTTTCTGTCATTTCTTTTCATTGTCTCTAACTACTAACATTAAATTTCTGTCAATTAATTACTAACATCTAATTACTAACTTATAATTTATGTCATTTTTATTACTAACCTAATTTTATGACTTATTATTTTGTTGTTGTATAAGCAAGGTTAAAATCAAAAAAAAAAAACGACACAGAGGCGTGTCCGCCTCCTGTCCGCCTCAACAGACGCGGACGTCACTAATGCGGTCCGCCTCCTGACCGCCTAAACAGACGCGGACAACACCTATGGCCACGCCCGCCAATCCGCCTAGCCAACCGCCCTCCTGTCCGCCTATAATGAGGCGGTCTCCCGCGGACGTGCCATGCAAGTCCGCCCCCGCCCAAGCGGACGTCCCTTATCTCTAAAAAAAAAATGCCGCGTTCCATTTCAGTTCTTCCCCAACTCAATTGCTCTCAATCCGATACCGAAGAGAACTCCAGGCTCGTGCGCGACTAGCCCCATTCTTCAGATAGGCCAGGGACCAGTGCAGCCTCCACCACCACCGTAGTGATTTTTATTTTATTGTTATCTTTATTTTATTTTTTTTATATTTCTCTGTTGTTTACTAACTTTTGTAGACTCTTATTGTTTGAACCTTGACTAACTTTTGTTATATTCGGGAAGGTAACAGTTCAGTTTACTTTATGTTTTTATGCAATGCTTTCTTATTTATGCATTATTATTTATGGTTTGCCTTCTATTATTTTTTTATGCAAATTTGAGTTCTACTGGCTATATATGTTTTCCTTTTCAGAATAAATTCTATATTTGAACATATAGCTAAACTCGCCTATGGAAGCAACCTCAGTTGCTCTAGGAATTTTTGATATCTTCGGTTGAACACTTGCACGAACTTAAGTGTGAGGAACATCTCACCCCTACCAAAGCTTAAGTGTGAGGAAGAATACCTTCCTCAATCTACGATACAAGGGGAGTTTCAGTTCTTCCTTTATTATATTAATGTTCAACCTATATGAGTTTAATCCTTTATGAGTCTGTCATATTTTGAAAGTTCCTTTTCTTGAAATTAATTCTGAACAATGAGGACATTGCTCCTCTTAAGTGTGAGGAAGGAGAGACCTTTCCCTGAAAATATGACAGTTGTTCGATAATGCCACACTCGCTTTTTGCTACTCTAAACTGCCTAATAAAAAAATGAAAAAATGAGATAAAATAATTGTAGAAGTGTCTGAAATTATGTCAAGTGACAACTGGAAGATAGTTTTATTTTAAGGAGTTTGTATAAAATTATTTCCATCAAAATACTCTATTTTTACTCAAATATGATAGATTTGCTAATTGTAAAAATCAATTTGGTTTAGCTTGGGATTATGGAAATATGTGGAAAGTCAAGGAAAGAAAGGATAAAGACAAGGTACTCCGCTGTTTATGAATTTTTCTAACCAAAAACAGGCCTCATCTATCCGGTTATTAAGTTCTTGGGGTGCTTTAACACCTATCTACCTAAGGTCTCGTGACCTGGGATAGAAGACCCAACACCGCTACAAGGATAGAGAGAAAAGTCTGGGGTACAGAAAATAATGCAATACAAAAAAATATATATAAAAATAATGTGTGTTTTGTATATACAATCTTCACATTCAAAAAAAAGATGTAAATAATAAATTGCAATTATATTTATAAACATGAGTACATGGTGTTGAAAGGTATTGCGGAATAAGGCATTACTTCACACCCCCTTGTCATCCGGGTTAGAGAATGAAATTGGTTGAAAATCCCAAGTTAATCTAACTTGTTTTCTGCAGTAGTTTTTCTATGCTTTTATAAATTAAATTGTTCTTCTTCACTATTTATAAAAACCTATTCTAAAAGCAGAATTATCCTTTCAATTGTCACTTGTCTAAATTCCCTTATACACTTATTTAATCTTGTTTTATTATTATGGCTTAGAGATAATATATTCCTTATTTGCTTGAGGACAAGCAAAAGTCAGTGTGAGGAAGTTTGATAAGTGCAAAACATATAGACTTATTAAGGTTTAATCACCTTATAATTTGCAGCATTTTAGTAATGTTTCTCACTTATCTTGGTTTTTTTCCTATAATTATGGTATATTAACTGATGTATTATATGTGTTAAAATGTAGGAAAATACCAAATAACACATATATTATTAAGGGATTAAACAAGGCACGCGAGAGGCACGCATCAGTGGTGTGTCCGCCCTTGCAACGCCTGATGCAAGGCGGACAAGGTAGAGGAAACCGCCCAAGGAACCGCCTTATTTTAGGCGGACAAGAAGAAATGCAACCGCATGGGCAACCGCCTAATCTTAGGCGGACGTGAGAGGGACCGCATGAAGAACCGCCCATGCAAGCCATGCGGACGTAGTGAGGAACCGCCTCATATTAAGCGGACAACACGCGTCCGCGTGTAAATGTCCAGATCTGGAAATTGACGCGACAGGGTTATCTTCTTCGCTCGTCGACTTCGCCCGTCGACTTGTTTCTGCCATATCCATCTACTCCGCCCACCGCCTACCATAAATCGCTCACGCGTTGCAGCTCTGTCCCCTGCAATCAATGAGCTGCAATCAATGAGCTGCAACTCTGCCTCTTCTCCTTCCTCTATAAATACCACGCTCCATTCATCTTCTCCAGTGTCCTTTCGGAGGCTCCTTCCGTGGTTCCTTCCGGAGTTCCAATTCACCCCATCAATCCATCTTCGAACCACTTCACCTTCACTCACTCGTTCATTCCATTTCTAATCTTCCGCTTCTCCATTTGTTTTCTTTCCATTTCACTAGTTACGTTTACTCTGAGAATAATTATTATGTATCTGTATTAATTATGCAATATGTTTTACTGGTTTTAATTTTAATGAAGTTTGTTACGCTTAAAGGTTTTCTCGCATCTTTTTAATAAATGTCATGAGTTTATTGAATTGCTTTACTAAGTCTATTTTGATCAGACCAGGTGATAAATAGATAGGTTAATTAAGCCGTAAATCTGGAGAAAGCTTATTATGATTTAATAAGTTAGTATTTTCAGATGCAAGAATAAAATCCTCATACTCCTCTGCCGTCCACCAGTGGGTGCTTGAGTTTTCATCGGACCCTGCACAACTGGAACGAGTTCTTATGAGTCTATGACTTAGTCCTTAAGAATAAAAACAGGATCTTGCCAAACTATTATAATTAAACCAGTAACCCTAGCATGAAAGAGCAGATTATAATAACCTGAACCGGAGTCCCGTTTAGTTTATCTGTTAACTTAGTTTATTTAATCTCTCCTTTTTATTTATAATACAAGTCAATTAATCCCCCTTTTTGTGACACGCTTAGGTACTATAATATGCACATTAGTCCCACGGTTCGACATCCGGTCGCTTACATTTCACTATACTACCACGACCGGGATTTGTTTGCAGCCCGACGTTTATTTTGAGTTTTTAATTTCTTTTCTTTTATTTTTACACCAGTTTAACCACTCAGATATACACGTCTGCAGTGTACGGGAGTAGTAACCTCCTGATAACGGTAGGAGAACCGAAATGAATAATCCACAAACAATAAGTAGTGGAAGTATATAGGTAACCCCTATTAGAGGAATTAATGTTGGTGTAAGTCATGAACCACGAGAGTAGTAAGGAATGATGAGGGATCGCCAACCCCTTAGCAATTAGTCGACCCACTATGAGAGGACCCGACTGATGTAAGTATTGTCCCGAACATGAGAGTATTCGACATGTTGGGGTAACCCTTAAATCTGAGAATACTAGACGGAGGTAATTCCCTAAGCTAGTGGAGGTTATCAAGAGAGATACTTCTAGGCTAATCCATGAGATTGTAAGATACTCCGAGAGAGGAGTGTTGGGAAACTGAGTAGTCCGGTAAAAACGGACATTAGAGTATTTAAGGAGCTAAGTGTATAGCCCCTTGTATTTGTAGGCCCGGTGGCGAGTCTTGTGTATGACTCCGCCCGGAGGTCAGAGTAATGAGTATTGTGTATGTATGAGTAAAGTAATGAGTATTGAGTAAGAAGTGAGTATGATATGTAATGAGTACCGAGTATGAGTAAGTACGAGTAAGTACGAGTAAGGTAAAGAGTATGGAGTACCGAGTATGTGGGAGTAAGCAATGAATATCGAGCGATGAGTAAGTACTAGTATAGTAGCGAGTATCGAACAAACACGAGTAAGTATTGAGTAAGGTAAAGAGTGTAGTGGGAGTAAAGCAACAAGTAAGTAGGACCAAGTTTCGTGTAAAACTCAAGAACCCGAATGGGAAGAAAGGGAACATCCGCTTAAACCGAACGAATGAATAACTAACATGAACGGGTGACTAGCAAATTGTCTTCCTTAGTAAGTATTGGACCTTGTATATGTATGTAAGTATTGTTGAATGTATTGTCGTAGTAGTATAGTATGTATGTACGCATGTAAAACGAACTCCATGTATATCCGACCCAAAGTAGTCGGCGTACCGCGGTTAGCACGCGGTATATGCGAATTCATATGCAGCAATTTGCTGAGCCCCTAGGGGCACTGTTTTATTTTACAGGTATTTGAAGCTGACAGCCGTTCGAGAGTGTAGGACGGGGCTGCTATGTAAGCATGGTAGTTGAATTATAGGATTTGTATTTGTATTGTAATGCGAATTTGGAAGTCCAAACTGTATCGGTAATTTAAGGATTGTAGTAGACTCGGTAAAGTATTGTATTGGAGTTGTATTTGGATGATGGTTGAGTATGCTATGAGAAGTAATGTATTGTGTAGAGTACTCAGTATGTTCATATTCATCAGACCGATAGTATGTAGGATTGTAACTCGCCTTGTTAGTCACGTGGGTGACTAACGGCATTGTACACCCGCCGTTGAGTATGTAATATCCACTGCAAAGGTAAGTATTTGTACATTAATGACAGTATTAGCGGTAGGGGTGTTACAATATGATGCCATATAATTTTAAAACTTGATTCTTAACTTATAATAATTATACATAAATACATATGAGCCATATTTCTCATATAAAAATTATTATAATGTCTTAGACATATTTTTAGCTCAAAATGAAGCAAATATTTCCTAGATAATTCGGCCATAAATTAAAATCTTCATAATTAATTGTTTTGTGACATAAAATTGTATCTTAAGGTTATAACTGATGGGATCGGGGTGCTGACCGAGTAGGTCTGAGGTGTTAGTCTCAGACCAACTCTGCTTGAAGAATAAGTGTATGCAGAAACTAATAACGTGAAAGCTTTTGTTTTAAATTGACAAGATAGGATTTTGCTTTTATTGAAATTCAATGTGAATTACAACCTAGCTTCCTATCTTGGGATTCGACAGAGGTACTCTGTCTCATCCAACACTCGCTCTACTCTCGGCTTTGATCAATGCGTAACAAGGAGTAAAGGGGAATGTTCTATGTGTGCTCTCTAGGTAATAAATACCTAAGCTAATTGACACTATCTCACTAAGATCTCTCAAGAATATTTTCTCTCTCAAAGGCGGCGTTTCTCTCTAGATAATCTCGAATGCACACCTAAACTAATTACACCCGTATGCTTAGATACTTGTCAACTATATCCTAAATCTTCGGTAAAGTCTTCAAGTAAAACAGCTCCTTGGGTTGGTTCCGCAAGTATCGGAGTTATGGAGCTCCTTGTGCGTCACGTTCTCACGTTTCTAGCGCTCCCAACTATCCGAGATTTCCGCAGCCACTTCAGTAGCGTCGCGCTTCTTGGCATATAGGAATTCACGGACAGATGTTTCTGCAGAGGTACTCTAGCTGTGACAGTGTAACGTATTTCTGTATCACGCCAAGTTTTCTCTGCAACGTTACTTTGACTGAGGAGGCAATCATCTGCAAAACTTAAGTCTTCAACAAATTCCCCCTTTTGCTGATGATGGCAAACTCAGTGTATCCAGCGTAGACTTGAGGTTTTGTATAGGATGTACCTGCAAACAAAAAAACAGACAACAAGGTAGAGCAACTATCTCGGGGGAACAATCGGGAGAACAACTTGCTGTTTGTTCCCCCTTAAACACATATTCCCCCTTAAGGTAATGCAGTTGATAAGAAAATAGAAAAACCATAGTACGTAAACTACTTCAAATGCCACGTTGCAGAAAAAAATGACCAAATCAGAACAGATGAGGCCTTCAGAGGCACTTAGTATCCGCGCATAGTTCCGCACACACCAGCCGCGGGATACACCGCTTCCCCCGTTTGCCAACATCAGGGGAAACGCACAAAATATCCAAAAAACCATAATCCGAAACAGTCAGTAAAACAAACCACCAATGTAAGTTAAGAGTATTCAAGAGTCAGTACTTCCTAGGGGTAAAAGGGGTGGGGTAAAGAGTTAGTCATCTCCTCCATCCATTCCTGTGTCCTCATCCCTTGCTCCATCTCCCCCGAAGTCCCAGCGCCATCCAATCGCTTAGCCGCTTCCAGAGTTTCAGCAAATGTTTCCCGAAACTCCTCTGCCAGCTTCTCGACTCCCCTGCAAAGATGTTCATCGTCTGTTTGTGGTTTTTGTTGAGGACGTGATGAGCATGTCTATCTTCTTGGATAGAGTTGCGAGGTTGTTCTCAATCGCTGCTACCCTTTCAGATAAAGAGGCTGTGTCAGGGGGTGATGCGGGTTTTGGTGGGGCTAGCTTTTTGGAGGTAGGGTTTGTCTTGGAGACCGATTTGATCTGGAAAGATGGGGTTTTGTTGTACAGGATCTGACCAAGGATGTTAGTGTCCATTATGCAACTGGCTTTGGAGGGATCAAGGACAACATCACAGTGGGTAAGAATTTTCGGGAGCCAGAATATGTACCCCAGGCTGTGTCGGGGTGAGGAGATGGTTGAGGATTAATTTTGGGAGGTTTATCTTTTGCTGGTGGATCAGACAGTACATGATAGCAAGATCTAGCGGGGGACAAACTGGTTTCCTTCCTTTCTAGGGACTAAGTTTTTGATCACCAAGGTATGAAGCATTTGGTGGGTATTTGACAGAGCTGGTCGATCTAAAGAGTGACCGACTCTGCTGTTTGGTAGGAAGAAGTCATAGACCTCTTTTGCACTTATAAACCCTAGATCAGGAAAACCAGCCCTATCATAAAATTCTAGTCCGCTAGTTGGAATTGCTAGATGAGTTGCTATTGAGTTTGAATCGAGAAGGATAGCTTTGCCATGTACCTCTGTCATTATTTTCCCCTTGCGGATGACACAATTCTGGTAGAACTGATACGCCTCTGCTTCATGGTAGGTCTGAATGCCGTGGAAGAGATGGATCTAGTTTTGAAAGCGAAGCATCTCCTCGAACATGTCGAACTCCATCGAGTGGAGCCAGTCCAGGTCGAGTAGCTTTCCCTTTACCAGGCTTCGGGATTCAGCAGAATTGTCGGCTAGTAGGGAGTAGACGGCAGAGTGGGTGTCGATCAGACCTAGTCATTGAGCAGGTGATGGTGGGACAGACTCGGAGCGAGGACGGAGTCGCTTTCTAGTGGAAGTCGTTACCGTGTCGGAGTCCGCCTGGGTTGACGAGTTGGTGGTGCTGCGTGGCTTTTCTTCAATTGTTGGTGCCGTGACTACAGGGGATAGTGCAGGAACAGGAGCTTCAGAACTCGGTTTTGAAGATGACTGAGGATTTTTGGCCCGAGATCGAAGGGTTCGAGTAGCTGGAGGGCGGGGGACGTTGGATTTGCACGGCGGGTTTTCTTGGGGGGGGTGAACATTCAGGAGCAGCTGGCTGGGCTTCGAGGTCAAGTACCTTAGTGGGTTCTTTAGCAGGAGAGTTGGGTTGTGGGTTCTGTGTTTCTTCTTCAGTGGGTGGAAGGGATCCGAACTGGAGTTTGGTCGGAGATTTGGTTATGGTATCAGGGGTGGGTATGATCGGGGTGGTGGGAGGTGTTGATTGTTTGGTTGGGGATGGGGTGTCGTCTGATCGATTGGATGCCGTAGTGTGGACAATGGCGGTGGGTTCAGTTGAGACGGTGGGTAAAGGGGTGTTGATGGGGTGAGTGTCGATGGACATTACGGGGGCTACGACGGTTGAGTCGGAGGTGGAAGTAGGGGTTTGTTTGGCTTGGAGGTTGGTGAGCTTGTTGATTAGAGCTTGGAGGAGCAGAGGGTCATTAGGTAATTCGGCGTCGGAAAACATGGTGTTTTGCTTAGGGTTAGGGTTGGAAGCCATGGTGATCGGAGTTTGATCGTAGTAGGCAAAAGAGTGTAGAAGGCGAAGAGAGGCAAAGAAATCGGATTTAGGTGTGATTGGACGTGGGGAGTGAGAGTTATTGACGTCGGAATATAGGCAGACGTTGTGTGTCAGGGTAGTGTGGGCTGATGGGTTGAGCTGGGGTGTTGCGGATTGCTGGGCGAGAATTTCGCGGGTGGTTTATCAGAAAAAAAGACTCTTTTTTTTACGCCGGTGTTTTGTTTCTTTAACAGACAGACTAGGTCATCAGACATATTCATACATTTCACCCAGATATTTACAAAACACGAGAAGGAGATACGACCTTAGCTAAGTCATACGGGTCATACCTAGTTGTGAACGTAGTGCTTCAAAAGGACCTCGTTGCAATGGTTTGGTGAATATGTCTGCAAGTTGATCTGAAGTAGGAACATATTCTAGTTGTATCTGTCCTTTTTCAACGCAATCCCTTAAGAAATGGTGACGAATTTCAATGTGCTTTGTCCTGGAATGATGAACAGGGTTTTTAGATAAATCAATAGCACTATTATTGTCACAGAAAATTGTAGTACAAGTCGGAGGAATGAGATAATCCTGTAGTTGTTGTTGTATCCAGAGAATCTGTGCACAGCAAGCAGCGGCAGAGAATATTCGGCCTCGGCGGATGACAGGGCTACCGTGTTTTGCTTCTTTGAACTCCAGGCGACAAGACAAAGTTCTAAAAATTGTGCAGTACCAGACGTGCTTTTCCTGTCTAATAAGGAGCTTGCAAAATCAGAATCACTATAACCCATTAGAGTGAAATCAGGAGTACTTGGGTACCAGAGGTACAGGTCTTGGGTGCTTTTCAGATAGCGAAAAATTCGCTTTACACTTTGTAGGTGTGATTCTTTTGGGTTTGCCTGAAATCTTGCACAGAGACATACAACATAGAGAATGTCAAGCCTACTTGCTGTTAAATAAAGGAGGGAACCTATCATACCTCTGTATAGTGTAGCATCAACGGCAATTCCTTTTTCATCCAGATGTAGCTTCTCTGTTGCTGTCATTGGAGTAGGTGTGGCTTTTGAATCCTGCATCTTGTATTTGATTAATAGCTCGTGAATGTATTTCTGTTGATGAATTTGAGTCCCGTTTTCCTGTTGAATGACTTGTAGACCTAAAAAGAATTTCAATTCTCCAAGAGCACTCATTTCAAATTCTTTACTCATGAGATCAGAAAAATGAACATAGTTCAGGAATAGTGGATCCATAAATTATGTCATCCACGTATATTTGCACAATGAGTATGTCTTCACCTTTGGTGAGAGTGAAAAGAGTTTTGTCAACTTTACCTCGAATGAATCCATGGGACAATAAGTAAGATGAAAGACGCTCATACCATGCCCGAGGTGCCTGCTTCAGGCCATATAATGCTTTATCTAACTTGTAGACATACTCCGGGTGATGTGGATCTTCGAAACCCGGTGGTTGAGCAACATATACATCTCTGTCAATGTATCCATGTAGAAATGCAGTTTTTACATCCATTTGGTAGAGTTTTATACCTCGATGGGCTGCGTAGGCCACGAGTATTCGAATTGCCTCAATTCGAGCTACTGGAGCATAAGTTTCATCGTAATCAATTCCTTCAGCTTGAGCGTATCCCTGAACTACCAGTCTGCTTTGTTGCGAGAGATATTTCCTTGATCATCTAACTTGTTGCGAAACACCCATTGGTACCAATTGGTTTATGGTTGGTTGGACACGGAACAAGTCGCCAGACAGAGTGTCTTTGCAGAGAATGTAGTTCTTCTTGTGGCGAGTATCCAGTCATGATCCTGTAGAGCTTGGTTGACATTCTTAGGTTCGATTTGGATAGAAAGGCATTGAAGGCACAGAGATTCTGATGGAGCTCACTACGTGTTTGAACGCCTTTGGATGGATCACTCAGGATTTGAGTAATTGGGTGAGCGGAGGCTTGTTGAAATTTTCTTGCGGAGGTTGATGGAAGACTAGTGGAGGGATCTGGTGTTTGGTGATTGTTAGGTGTGGGTGTCGTTGTGTTTTGTGGAGGAGGAGGTAGTGGTTCCTGTGTGGGAGTGGGTGAGGCATCCTTGAATGAGTTATCAGGGTCGTCATCGCTGTCAGAGGATGAGTCTGTTGCAAGAGGTGTTTGGGTAGGGATAGTAGCTACTGATATTTCAATGAAGGTAGTATCTGCGGAATCTTCGTGTGGTTCATTTGGTTGTGTTCACAGTCGCTAGAGTTAGAGAGCTCTTCAAAACGAATATGAGGACTTTCTTCAAGACAGGATGTACGTTTATTGAGTACTCTGTAAGCTCGACTTTGTGATGAGTAGCCAAGGAAGATTCCTTCATCGCTCTTAGAAGCAAACTTGCCGAGATTGTCTTTTCCATTGTTGTGTATGAAACACTTGCATCCAAAGCGCCGTAGATGTGTGACTGAAGGTGGACGGCCTTTGATAATTTCATATGGGGTTTTGCCGATGAATGGATGAATTGATGCTCGATTTAGGATGTATGCTGCAGTGTTGATAGCTTCTGCCCAGTATGTGGCTGGAAGGTTACTATCAATGAGCATTGTTCTTGCCATTTCTACTAGGGTGCGATTCTTTCGTTCTACAACTCCATTTTGTTGTGGAGTACAAGCAGCTGATGTTTGATGCATGATTCCTTTTCCTACAGAATTCTGAAAACTGAATATTGCAAAATTCTGTACCGTTGTCAGATCGAATTGTTTTGACAGAGGTGGACATTTTGTTAGTAATCAGTTTGAATAGGGTTTCGAATTCAGAAAATGTTTCCGACTTGTTCTTAAGAAAGAGTACCCATGTCCAGCGTGAATAGTCATCGACGATGACTAGAGCGTACTTCTTACCACTCTTGCTTTGAACACGCATTGGTCCACATAGATCCATGTGTAGCATGTCCAGTGGAGATGATGTAGACATATCTGTTTTACCTGGAAAGCTTGCTCTAGAATGTTTCCCTTGTACGCATGCAGGACAGAGGATGTCGGTCTGGAAGAAGTTTGTCTGAGGAAGTCCCACTACAAGATTTCTGTTTTTGATTTTGTTTAGTAGTTTGCCGTGTGCATGACCTAGACAAAAGTGCCATAAGGAGATATTCTTGTCCTGTACACTAAGACAAAGAGTACCATCTAGGTTAGGGTTTTCAAGAGATAACTTGTAAAGATTGTTCACCCTTATACCAGTGGCTTTCAGAAGACCCGTTTGCTCGTCAAAGATTTTGCAGTCAGAGGCCGAGAAAAGAATAACATTAGAGAGATCACATATTTGAGAGATACTTAGAAGGCTGTGTCCAAGTCCATTTACTAAATTAACATTTTCTATCTTAAAGAGAGAGGGATTACCGACGGTTCCAATACCAATGATTTCACCATGAGCATTGTCGCCGAAAGTGACTTTTCCCCCGTGGTGTTGAGAGAGAGTCGTGAACTTGTCAGGGTCTCCTGTCATATGTCGTGAGCATCCACTATCTAGAAACCAAGAGTCATTGTCCACGGTCTCTCCCTACAAGATAATCAAAAGTTAGACTTGGGAACCCAGGCGAACTTGGGTTCCCTCTTTGAAAGAGAGCTATAACCATGTCGTGCTTTAGACAGAGTATATAAACGTTGCATATTAAAAGATAAATCTCTTAAAATATCCACATGGTGACAAATAGGGAATTTCAAACTTATATTTTGCATGGTTTTCTCTCTGAGTACACATCTCTACTATTATTATGTCATCTATAGATCATTTAGCTCCTTTTGAAATTCTCACAAGTTTAGTTCACTACGAGGTAATTATAGCTCACCAAACAAAATAGCTCGTGAATTCAGTTAGTGCAACCTCTACCACAATCAATGCAACATCCACAAAGGATTGAACTACCAATAGAGGGGGTTCAAGCTATAGAGGAGGAAACATAAGTGGTTTTCAAAACAAAAATAACAAAGGTAGAGAAAGAAATACTTCGATCACTCCAAGGGGTTGTTTCTCTAAAGTTCGTGGGTCTAATTTCTTTCCAAGTTAACCTGATATTCGATCTCTATGTCGCATCTGCTACAAAAGAAGTCATAAAGCTAGAGACTGCTACCACTGGTTTAATCACTCTTATTAGTCAGCCCCACCTAGCTCCATTACAACAAATGTAACTACATATGAATCTACTGAATGGTTACCAGATACTGCAGCTTCCCATCATTTCAATGAGGATTTTCTAGATTGAATATCTTTTCTTCTGATTATAATGGTTCTGAGGCAATTACTCTTGGAGATGGGTTAGTTTTACCTATCTTCAATCAAGATACAAGCTCTATTTCCACAACTGACAAGGTTTAGAGTTAAAGCATGTGTTTCATTGTCATTTCTTCAATAAACATTTACTTTTAGTGAATCATTTTTTGTGTGGATAATGACACATTCTTTGAGTTTCATCCTCTTAATTTTTTGTTGAAGGATCACTCAACACACCAAGTTCTTCTACTAGGTCCAATTAAAGGAGGAGTCTATGTCTTTCCTAACGCTACTCAGGTTGTTTGTGAATCATCTTCTTCACCATAGGTTAATATTAACATCAAAGCCTCTCCTACTATTTGGCATTGGAGACTTGGCATGCCCTCTTTAAATCTTACTAAGCATACTTGAAGTAAGTCCAGGTTACCTATAACTAGCTCTCTGAGTCAATTTTGCTC
>CM041779.1:309241857-309285104 GCA_023374045.1 Limonium bicolor
AAATCATCAACCAGCATGACTAAACATGTTCATAAAACTTTATGCTCATTTTTAGGTCATAATAGATCTTTGTTCAGGTTAGTCTCGGCCATAACAACCTCCCCAAATCGATAACGCTTAAAACATCAAAAATGTGCTTTGAGGTAAAATCTTACTCTTAGATGTTCCAAGCTAGTATTTCCACCCCTTTGATTCTCGGACCTTTTTTATAATACAGGGGAGTTATATCTTTGCATCAAACTCAAGTTTAAATGATGACTTAGGAGTTCTAAAGCTTAGATTAAGGTTTTATCTTTGTAAGAGTTGATTTTTCCTCCTTTGTGTTCCTTATGTTCTCGACCACCAACTAAAATTTTGAGCTCCATTTCCAGCCATATTTGAAGAAAATAAAGAGGAAACAATTTAGGGTCTTTAAGACTCCATAACATAAGCACGAGCTTAACGCACAAAAATGTGCTTGAAGAAGATTGAATTACCTTTGGAGCTTTAGGTGAGATTTCTTCTCCAAATTTCGGCAAACCTTAAGAATTTGTGTCAATGATCAGATCTTGAGTGGATCTAGGAGTATAAGGTAGCATAAGCACTTAAACCTTGACTTATGACTTACCCTTGAAGTCACCTTTGGAGAGTTGTCTTGCTTGACTTTCGGCCAACACAAGGAGCTAGATGAAGCTTCATTTTGTGTGTAAAAAAGATGAAGAAAAGGAGTGTAGGAAGCTAGTATTTTCAGACCTTAAGAAGTTAAAGGAAAAGATGGAACCTTAAGGCACTTTTCTTACCTTAAGCTAGCTTAGATCATCCTTGCTCCAAGCTTGAATTCCTACCGAATTTTTGCTCCAAACACTTGTTGATTTCATCCTTGAATGGTATAAAAGAAGAGCGGGTGTTGTTCTCTAGGTTTTGGTGAAGAAAAGGAGATGATTTGAAGAGAATAAGGGAAGTGGGTCTAGTCCACCATGAGAGTGTTCTTCAAGAACTCAAGAGGAAAATAAAGAAAACTCAAGGAGGAAGATGTGTTGTATTCTCAACTATGAGAGGATAAGAGACGATGACTTTCTTTATTTTACTAAAGTGAAGAGATAAATGAGTCATGACTAGTAAAAGAATGACTAAGGATTCTTAAGAAGATATTTTCTACCTAATGTTACAAGGTGGCACTTGCCATCCTTCCTTGAGGAGTTTGCCGGCCCTTTAATATTTAAGGGTGTGTTTGGATCAAATTTTGGGAAGTTATATTACAAGGTGTCTTATAATGTTCTAAACTTATAAGTTGTACACTTGGACTTGTGTCATGTGTTAGTTTGTGACCAACATGATTACCTTGTCCTAAAGTGTGTTCATTTGTGTTTTTGAGTGATTGGTATACTTTACTATTCGTTGTGACTAGTTAAAGTATGTTCTTTGATTCACTCTTGATGTGGGTGCTCTTAATTCATGTAATAATGTGTTACATGCTACATTAACTTTAGAATTTTTTTTCTTCTCATTAATGTTCCCTCTTTAGTCAATTATTTTATATGGGATTTAGTGCCCATTTGGACTATACATATTTATTTATATGTATGTTTAGAGTTTGTAAATCTTCATTAGTGAACTAGGCTTATTAGCCTTTATCATTTAATGTTTAATCTTTGATTACACTCATTTATTTAATTAATTCCTTGTTAATTGAGGTAATTAATATTGGGGTATTTCACTTAACCTTTATAAATAGAGGTTTTGTTTACTCATATCGGAATAAGAAGATCAGTTGTCTCTCTTTCATATCTCTCTACAATCTCTCTATAATCTTTCTTCTTTTCATTTACAACACGTTATCAGCACGAGTATCTACCCTGCCAAACACCATAAAATCTCACCTTTCCTATTTCATTGTCTTTTATAAAAAATCTCAATCCTTTATTTGTCTATATGTATAAACAATGTCATCACCAGACTGTTTGTCGTGATTAAATCTAAAAGGAAATATCTAATTACTTTTTTTTCTTTTTAATCTTTTTGTATTCAACATCAACCTTTGTATTTAATGACTTTGTCGGTTTACTCAAGTGTGCAAGGAAAGAAAATCATATAACCTGACTGAATATGAAGTTTCAACTACTATGACACATCCTTGAAAATCAAGATTGTAAAGGGGAACAGAAAATCTGATAATTGTGGGTTTTATAATTTCACGATACTCTGTGGTCTTCCGTTTAATTAATTATATGATCTGATGACTTCATGTTAAAAAAGAAGGAAGAAACGATCGATAATATATCTATGTAATTGTTCTAATAATGATTGATTTTATTATTATGTCAAATTAGTATCACATGAGACATTATGCCAAATATTAATATCATGTGAGACATTGCACCAAAAATACATATCACACGAGGCATCATGCCAGAAATAATTATCACTGAGGCATTGTGTCAGGAATTAATATCACATGAGGCATCATGCCAGGAATCAGTAGCACGTGAAGCATTGTGCCAGATTTTGTTTACTTTTAATTATTTCATTTATTCCACATTTTTTATTTATCCAATTCCACATTTATATATTTATTTATTAAGTATCACATGAGGCATCGTGTCCAATATTAGTATCATGTAAGGCACCGTGCCAGATATAAATTTACATGTGAGACATTAAGTAGCCACATTCTATTCAGCTATCCCTTTGTTGCAATGACTTCAGTCACCATGTATTACGCCTTTGAGTTCTCTTGCAGGTATGCTGAGGACGTGAGGCCCTTGTCGAATGAAGCATTTCAGCAAAGACCTAGACCCGGGCCGTAAGGCTAGGGGCTAGTAGCACTTGTCAATAGCCTGTGGCGTTAATGACAAAGATTGTGATCATGAGGTAGGGCCGATAAGATGCTTGACACCTTGTTGGCACCAAGTCCTTTATACTAAAGGAGCAATGGGCGACGCGCTTGTGAAACCCGGAAATGGTTAAGACAGGGACGGTTTGGATTATGGAGGAGGTGAGTGTCCAACGTTGCCCACGTTGGAAACCTCTGTCGACGGTCCGGGGTTCCCTCTAGAGGCAGGCCTTGAGTCAGCTCGCTCTGTTGGGGCTTGAGTTACCTTAAACCCTGCTGGAGGTTGGGTCCTATGGTTGGCTAGTTGTTCGGGTGTTAATGCCCTGGACTTGGGCTGGGTCCTAGGGACGGTGTTGATTTAACAATCGGGACACATCCCCACCAGTCCCGGAGCATAGTGTCGGGATAGGTGAGTCGGCATTGAGAGCTTGTAGTTGGGTGGTTAAAGTCCACTCCTAGTCCCTGTCAGGCTATGGTGGTGGCTGTCTTGTGCAGGGGCCTTGCCCTGTCCGAGACAGACATGCATTAGGCTGGCCGGGCCTTGCACCCAACACCGGTGATGTTAACCTCGTCAACTTGCATGCTCGTTTGCTTGTATTTTGTGAATGCTTGTCTGTGCACTTGCGTGCTTGTGTGACTAGTGAAATGTTTTGTCTTGTAATGCGCAACCTCTAGAATGAAAA
Organism: Limonium bicolor; assembly: GCA_023374045.1. Classification (NCBI taxonomy): domain Eukaryota; kingdom Viridiplantae; phylum Streptophyta; class Magnoliopsida; order Caryophyllales; family Plumbaginaceae; genus Limonium; species Limonium bicolor. Next base: position 309,245,353 of record CM041779.1, read on the forward strand.
ATGCCAGATATGAATATCATGTGAGACATCGTGCCAAATATAAATTTTCATGTGAGACATTGATTGCACCAGATATAAATATCACGTGAGACATCGCCAGGAATAAATATCAGATGAGGTATTGTGCCAGATTTTATTTATTGCACTATTTCTTTTATTCTGTGTTATTTGATTTATTTTTTGTGACGTAATATATAATACCTTTTATTACTATTATTGTTATTTATAATGTATATAGAGCATTGCACCTGTTAAATTTAATTTTAATGTTATTTGAAGAAATAAAGGCAATGTGCCTGAAAGTTTTTGATCTTGATAGTAAGTGATGTCATAGAAACGATACATGTAGGATCGTTTCTAATATCTGATTATTTTTATGATATATCATACACAATGTCCAATATTGCTGAAATTGAGATTACAACCTTGGACATAACTAACAAGAGCATCGCGTTTGAAACATTGACTTCAATATGCTATAAAGGGCATTGTGCCTGAAAGTTTATATTTTGATATGCTAAAAAAAGGCATCACACTTGAAGGTTTTGATATGATCAATATAAAGGGCATACTGCCAGATTTGCTTTTAATACTTTTGATATGATATGAGTAAAAAAATTGGCATTGTGCCAAAACAATTTGAAGTTAGTATGATATGATTTTAGCATTGTGCTGGAAAATTTGAATATTTGAAAAATAAATGGATTGATCATATCATTGATCTAAAGATGGTATAACACTTGGAGAATTCGTTCCTTGAAGTATCTATTTTTACGTTTGAACATTGTATAATGATTCGTGAAGAATCAATTATGGTATTGCACCTGGAGACATTTACAAAAATTACTTGAAGTAGTTTTTGAAAAACTACATAAGTGATATACAATGATAATGAATATTCATATGTCTAGTTTTACCTCTATGAAAATATATAAAATATCATACAAATTATTTGATTAGAATGTGATTATAAAAACGATTCGATGAATCATATATGAGGTCATATTTTTTTTGAGATAGTGCTACAATAAAAAATGAGTGATCCTGACGAATCACCCAAATATTGTTCATATATTAAAGAGAAAAGTTGGCATGACAACCACAATGTTCTTGTCAGATCATTTTTATTACATGTTTTTTCATGAGCAGTCAAAAGTCATGACCAAAATGTGAGAAATGATGAGATGTTATTGACATCAAGGAATAAATTATGATTATCAAGGCTGGGTACTATTATGATTGCAAGACTTTCAAGGTCTTTGTAGACATGACTTATTCTAAAACTAGATCAAAATTGAAGCTATGTGGGAATTTTTTATAATGAGAAGTTATGTTGAGGATGACAATTTAAATTTCTACATATTAGTCTAAATTTTTATATATATTCTATATTATGTTGTTCATTGCTTACAATATATTATATATGTTTGTTTACATTTATGAGATTAATCCATTTAGCAAGAATTTGTACACCCTAAAGGGGTTATGAAAGGCATATGTCCGGAAGGCATATGTCCTGAATGAGATATTTATCCATGTACAAAGATTTTGTACACCCTTAAGAAGTCATGAAAGACATATGTCCGGGAAGACGTATGCCTTGAGAAACATGATAAAAAGACAATACAATTACAAATAGTATTTTCTTGATGAAGTCAAGAATAACACTTACTTGGAATGCAATGTAGTTGTAGCTTGCTACCATTTCCAAAGGATTATAGTTAACCCATAAGCATGTGTCCTGATGACAAGGCATTAGTCTCATGTGAGAATGATTTTCCATGATTGAAATAGCATAAGATAAGGGTCAATAAGCTCTAGAAGAGCAGCTACAATACCACATTGAGAGTGAAATATTTGTATTAAGAAAACTTTGTATATAAAAAGTTTCCTCAATAGTGGTATTGATATACTTGATACGGATATCACGTCAAGACTACAAATAAAAGAATATTAATGTATATTATGAAAAAGATATAAGTCGTGATTGTAGCTGCTTGTTTTCTCCTCTGATTCGTATCAGATGTATGTTGGTACAATTGATAACTTGAGATATATAATAAAGAAAACCATATGTTGCCATTGTTTTTTTTTGCATGACCAGTTAGACCATCATGGTTCAATAATTAGTGATGCAGATTATATCTGTTGTACATGTGAACACTTGTTGAAGGATTAGAAGATTATTCAACCAATGATATGTTGCTTGTTTTGAAAAACCTTTATATAAGGCTATCACCAGTTGATATTATAAGTAAACCTAGATCTATATACAATTGAATTTTAGGTGAGATATGGAGACCATTTTGAGGACCATATTCTGATCATTCGGACCAGAGAGGTTTGGTTTAAATTGATGCTTCAACTACATGGTCACATGTATACATTAAAGATAAAGGTTGTAAGATTGAATCATGAAGTCCATAAGATTGGATAATGCTGGTAAAATTTATATTAACACCTTTATAAGACCTTTGCATGTTCATTGGTATAAAGTAATGGTTAAGAAGAACCACCGATCAAAGATCTATGATGAATTGTAAGATCTTTAGGTTTGAGAATCCCAATATGTATTTGGAGACATGATATTTACATGAAGTAACATTGGCTTGCTTCAAGCCAAATAGTGATGATGACTCTCACTCTTACAAACAATTTTGTGTCAAAAGCTAAATATTCTCCCATACAATGTTTTGTCTGAAAGATTTATATACTTTGCTGCAGTGGATCAATTAAGTCCTTGAAGATGTTGGGATCGTAAGTTGAGCTCAAATTTTAATATCTTGAACTAGTAACTGGGAATACCTTTATGACTCGATTATTATTTAGGCGAGTAATTTTTTTCAGCATCAGGGGGAGAAAATAAGCAATTGGAAAGTGAGATGACAATATGAAATATAATTGTGTCATCCTCCTCGTGTGTAGTATGAACTTGTAAGTTTAAAATACTATTCATCTCCAAAAAGTTGGCAAACCAATTTCTTGATGTTAAATGAAAATTATATGTCAACGTCTAATGACTCTGTATTATAATGTCCTGTAAGGACAAGAGTTAAAAAGTCTAGCCTGAAGTGCGCTAGATGATAAGTAGTGAAATAGTGCTATTTCGAGATTTTTATTCACCTTCATTTTATTTGGTGCATAACTTATTTCACCACTTTATGGAGTACTTTTGTGATTAATAGTGAACTTATATAGTTTGATCTATTGATAGGTAAAAGCTCATTTTGAGCATAATTTTGGGTTCTTTTAGAGCTAGTGGAGTGCATCAACAGATTCCCCATCTCTCAAGCTTTCCAACGTCGTAAACAGGGAGCAATTCCGAGCCACAACGAAGATTCTAGGCCCCACACAAGTTAGAGAAAATTGCTACTGGTCTTGACTGACCTTGGGAGGGTCGATCCGACCTTGTCCAACTCTTCCGAAAGCTACTGGAATCGACCGACCCTGGGACCGACCTTAGGTAAGGTCGGTCGAGCTTAAAAATGCACACGTGCTTCCTTCTCCAGGGGTCCGACCAACCCTCGAGACCGACCCTAGGAATAAGGATGGCAATGGGTCCGCGGGTACCCATTTCACCCGGTCACCCGACCCACTAAACCGGGTAAAAAACCCCGCCAAAACGGGTGAGAAACAGGTGATGGGTGGAACGGGTGCGGGTGCGGGTGCGGGTCGGGTGATGGGTGAACATTTTTCACCCGTCACCCGACCCGCCCACCCGCATATATTATATATTATTATTATTAATATTAATATTATTATTATTATTATTACTATATGTTAAGTTGTTACTTAATATTCATTCTCCTTCAATCACGATTTTCGCAACCCTAACTAGTGAACAAGGAACATTCATGCTCTGCATGACTGCACCATTTTTTATTCTCACCACTCTCGATAATTTTACAGCCCTAACATACATGCTCTGCGCAGTTTTTAATTCTCTTCACTGAAGGAAATTACAACCCTAATTGGCAAACGTGGAACATAGGTGCGCTGTGCCTCTATTTTCTCACTTCACTAAGGATAATGTTTTCAACCCAAACCGGCAAACATGGACTGACGAACATGGAACGTACATGTTCTGTGCAATATTTCATTCTTTTCTCTGAAGCAAATTTCACAACCCTGACCGGTGACATGGAACATACATGTTGTGCGCCTCTATTTTCTCTCCACTCACAGTAATTTACAAACCTAACTGGCGAATAAGGAAAAAGAAAAACAAACGGGTAAATGGGTTCACCCGCTTCACCCGTGGGTGACGGGTGAAACAGGTGATGGGTGATACATAACGGGTGATGGGTCGGGTATGGGTGGAGCGGGTGAAGTCGGGTGACGGGTGTGGGTGATGGTCCACCCGACCCAAACCCAACCCATTGCCATCCCTACCTGGGAGGGTCGATCGAACGGAAAAAGTGCCAGTTTTGTGTTTTGAAAAGCTGGATTTGGGGGCATCTATTCTCATTATTCAATACCCATGACTCCAACCTGAAAGAGATGAGAGAGAGACGACCAATAAGGAGAAAAGAAGATAAGAAGAGGAGGAAGAAGAAAGTGAAGATTCTACCTCCATTGAAGCTCTAGAGCTCCTCTAATGGCTAAATCCCTCTTTTCCCTTCTCTTTTCCTTTTCAATGGTTGAGTAATCCCATTTTGTATCCTTGGATGGGGTTTGACCCTAATATTGCACATTGAATGCTTGTGACCTAACTCATTGAATGCTCTTGTTTTATCTCATTCAATATCAATTAATGCTTTAATTTAATCAACTATGGCATTTATGGTGGTTTCATTCTACATTTGAGCTTGAGTTTGGAACTAGACCAAAAGGACGGATAAACCCTAACTTTTGCTCTCTTGATTTTGGGGGTTAAATCTTAGGGCTATTATTTAAGAGCTTTTGCTTAATGCTACTTAGTGACTTAAACCTTCTTTAATTAAGAGGTTTGGATAATTAGGTAAGAATTGATTTTCCCATGATTTGGGGTTTCATGAATTAAGCTCTAATAGACAAGGAGAGAATGAGTTAAGGTTATGAGATTCTTTGGGTGATTTAGGTGATTCCCCGCTATCCTAGGGTACTTTTCCTTCCATTCTAATTAACACTTAATTTAGCGTTTTTATTGTTTCCATCATTCAAACAACTAAGCTTGCCTCCGGCTAAACCCCCATTTACAGTTTTTGTTTGCACTTTACTGTAGTACCGAAGCTTGGGATTTAGAACCAATTTCCTTGTGGATACGACACTTGTTATATTGCAACGAATTGGGTGAACTTGTCCGTTTAGCTAGGTCTTTACTTCTTATGCTAGTAAATTCCCTAACAGTAGACTATATGGTTGCAATGTCAAAGCCTATAAAAGGAGCATATAATAAATATGGTCATATTTAAAAAGGTATAACTCTATATGAGTTGTTAGACATGACAAATTATCGGTATATAAGATAATTAGGTACCTGATGATGATAGAGATCTTGAGATATTATGTCAAGTCAATAATATAATGAAACTGATATGAAATCAATGTTGATGATGTTTATAAATATGCATGTAAATGTATGTAGCGCTACATGTCACAATGATGATGAGGACATTACATTGGTTTGTCAAAAGTACTTGAAAGACGCAAATGAAAAGCAGAATTTTAACACATTTGAGTTGCAAATGTTGCGGACTTGAAGTCCTAACAATGATGTGAATCAAGCTGGATACAAACAAGTGTGTTAAAATTCTTTTTATATACAATCTATGTTGGTGTATATAGATTTATCAAGAGTCCTGTCATTGATTATAAAAAGGCTTTCTCCCCAACAGTTGATTATTTTGAAGATATAAGTATGATTGAAATTATGATTAGTTTCTATGGTTGTACTTTATATATACTATCACTTTGACACTGATGTTTATATAATATTCAAAAGGGATTAACTCCTGGAGGAGTTTGGTGAATCCTTAAAGGGAATGTCCTTGTGACCGTGTTGATAAATCATTTTATGAACCTAACGATAAAGTTGTTGTGCCATTATCACCTTAGTGAAAACTAATGAAAAGGCACCTCTAATATTAGTGCATTTTTATTGGATAATTTGTGTTGGTATAATAGCATTGTAAGAGTAAGTCAGAAATTCATAAAAGTCTTTTGATGATTGTTGAATCAATGATCATGAAGTATTAATCTTAACGCTATTGCAGCAAAATATTATGGGCTTATGGTATCTACAGATACATAAATATGAAAACCCCCACAATCCAATAGATTAATTAAGGATATGCTTGATCGGATATGTGCTTAATACCCATATGATATAGATGATTATATTTATATTGATAAGACAATACATACCCTAAAAAGTTCTACTTATAAAATGGATGTCGATATTAATATTGAGCAAATATGCCAAAGTGCAAAATTGATGGCAGTATTCAACCAGGTGTTTCTCAAATAAATGGGTGCAAGACCAATCTTTAAGATTGGGGATGCATACAATTAAAGAAATAAAGTGATGTTTTCATCAGGGGGAGCAATGATGATTGTACTCTTTTTCCTTTACCATGGTGTTTTTCCCGTTAGGTTTTTTCCTAGTAAGGTTTTAATGAGACAATCGATGAAAAACATCCAATAGAAGCCAAGTGAAAATATCTATGATTGATTATTATAGCTATGTAAAGTTATTGTAAGACTGTACTTTTTTCACTTTGCCCGAGGTTTTTATCCCAGTAGGTTTTTCCAGGCAATGTTTTTAACGGGGCAGCATATAACAAGATGTTTCGTCCATGGGGGAGTGTTATATATATATGATGGACATTACATCTTATGTAATTAGGGTTTCCCTATGTACCTTGTGCACTCATATTGGAATAAGATCAGTTGCTTCTCTTTCATATCTCTTTGCGATCTCTCTATAATCTCTGTTCTTCTCATTTACAACCATTATGTATTATTTTATGACAATCAATTTTTTAGTTTTTTAATTTTTTTTATTTCAATTTTTTTATTATTATTTATATTGTTTTAATACCTAGTTGAGTACCATAAAGTCCTATATTTAGAGGTGGCTACTAGGACGGGCCAGTCCAGGACCATCCATGACTGAGCCTGGTCAAAGACCAATTTAATACCGGTGACCGGGGGCCAGGACCGTCCTGGGACCGGACCTTAAAAAATAGTGGACCGGTTCGGTTTTACTATCCAAGAGAGCGGGACCGCATCGGGATCTAGGCCCGGGCTTGATTGAGCCCGACCAAGGACCAGCCCAGGACAAGGATTTGGACTAACGGCATGGGACCGGCCCAAAAAATGAATATAATCCTGTTTTTTTACAATACATAAAACTTTATTGAAAGTATTGTCATTTTATTATAAATTTACAGTATTACTAATTAGCCATAAATTACACAAAATATTTCATTAAAAAATCCTAGAGTGAGGTCGAGACTGGCTCGAACGGGTAGCGGTCCCTCAAAAACAGTTGGGACCGGGACTGGGACCAAAACCGCCTAGTTGCGGTTCGAGACTAGTCACCTCTCTGAAATACCCCTAAGGTTTATGAAATTAATTAAGGGATTATATAATATCTAAATATATTTATATAACTATATATATAACTCGATGTTTACAAACGAGTGTTATGGTGTGTACTAAGTACTTTAACCAATAAATCCATGAAAAGTTGCTGAAACAGGAGGCTCCGACCTCCGGAACGGGCCATGTAATTTTGACCCCCCGACAAATAGTTCGGACGTCTGGAACCTCAGACGAGACATCCGAAACAAGTAGGCCATTCTGGACAGGTACATTCGGCCATCGGAACAGAAAATTCCGGACTCCGGAACCAACCCTGGAACTGCACTGGCAGATTTCACCAAAGCATTGTTTTTGCTCTAGATTCATTGTTTTAACTCCAATTTCACTTTCATTTATTTCTGCACACTCCTCTCTTCATTATCTATGATATAAAAGGGATAGCTTTATGATTGCAGGATTAATTATAAGGGGAAATTAACTGATAAGTTGGTGTAATATGTAACATGCCTTTACATGAATTAAGGGCACAAATAACATGAGTGAATTATAGAACATGCTTTAAATATTCAAATGAATAGTAAGCATACTAACCACTCAAAAACACAAAGGAATACACCTTAGGACAAGGTAATCAAATTGGTTAAAATCTAACACATGAAATAAGTCCTAATGTACAACTTATGAACCCTTAATATTATAAGTCACCAAATGACAAACATACCCCTCCTAAATATCTAATGTGGCCGGTTTTTTGAGAGGGAAAAAGGGGCACCAAAAAGCAAATCCCTCTTGGGAAGGGCTTCCTATGTCATAAAAAGTCTTAGACATGGGGAACCCTAACTCACGCACTCTTACACACTCCCATACTCTCTCATTTCTCTTCATACTGCCGAGCCATCCCTCCTCAGTCCTCCCTTGGCTGAGTTCTTCATATTCTTCCTATAGCTCCTCCATTGATGCTCCCATGGAAGATCATAAAAGCTAGACAACTAAACACTTGCTTTTCCTCTTAAATCTCCCTCATTTCTTCATCAAACAACACCCACTTTTCTTCCTCCTTATATTACTGAAAATCTGGAGCTTTTTAAAGGCCAAAAATCTGGAATGGAGCATGGGAAAGTTTAGCTAAAGTCCAACCAAGTTAAGGTAAGAAAATGTGTTCTAAGCTTCTATCTTTTCCTTCGATTTACATAAGTCCAAAAATCAGCCTTGCTTATACTCTTTTCTTCCTCTTTTCTCATACAAAGTGTGGCCATTTCCACTTCCCTTGTTGGCCCAAAGTTCAAGGAAAAACAACTCAAGAACAAGGTAGTCTTCAACCAAGAAGGTGAGCTCTAAAACTAGGGTTATTCATGCTTAAACTTCTTTTTATCCTTAGATATATACAAGATCTAACTCTTGACATAATTTTCTTAGTGTGGCCGAATATTTGAGGGAAAATCCCACTTGAAACTTCAAAGGTAAACCACATTCCTTAAGGTTCATTTTTGTGCTTTAAAGTCTTAGATATTCCTTGGATTGTGTTAAGGAGTCTAATGACCCTAACTTTGATCTTCCTCTTCTCCTTACTATGGCTGAAAATTGAACTTAAAAAACCCTTGGTGCTGGCCGAAAATACAAAGAAGAACAAGGTAGAAAAATCAATCTTAAGCAAGGGTAAGCTTTTGATTTAAAACCTTAGTTCTTAAAACACTCATTTAATCTTAACACTAGTTAAAAAAATCTGATATTCCCTCATTAATAATGTTAGGGGCCAAAATCTACAAAGAGAAGAGTCTACTTTGGATCATTAAGGATAAGTTCTAACCTTAAGGCTTATTTTAGTGTTTTATGTTGTTTAAGTTGGGTAAATGGCTATGGCTGAATTGGAGGGCTTAAAATGGGTTAAAAGAACCTAATAATGAATATAAACCTATACTAACTTGTATAGCATTGTGTATAGATGATTCATGGGCTTAAAGTGTCATTTCGCTAGTGGTTTTGTGTAAGGAACTAACCTTGGACAGTGTGTATGCTTTTATGTCATAAAAAGGACTTTTTATTATGGAAATTTTGGATTATTATAAGTGTATGTTAAGGATTGTATGATGGCCAAAGGTTATTGCTAGTTTTATGAGCATTTTAGAGGATTTAATGCTTTTAAAAGCATATGCTATGTTGGTATTGTGTTAGGTGTTAAAATCTAGTGTTTATAGGCTATTTGAATGATTTAAAATACCTTAAATAGGTTAGGAAAAATACCTATGAATTTAGGAAGTGTTTGGGTAAGGTTTGGAGAAAAAAGTTGACTTAAAGGTGGTTAGGAGTTAATTGGATGATTTAACAATCATATGACGAAAAGGATATGTGAAGAATTGTAAATAGACTAAATCTGGAGTGGTAAATATTGATATAGCCAAAAGTTGGAGTTGGTGTGGATTAGGAATGAAAAATATAAGTGTTAGTAAAGTACGGGAGTAAATTGTAAACCTTGGAAAACTTGTGGGCCCAAACTGTAATTTTGGGAAAAATTAGGTGTATGCAGTGTACTATGGTCAACCTAGATGTGGCTAGGGTGTTGACTAAGTAAAGAGAGAAAAAGTTGAAAATTGAGTTAAGAAGGAATTATGGTGAATTTGTAAGATTGGAAAATTGGGGGGGGGGGGGGGGGGGGGGGGGGGGGGGGGGGTGGGGGGGGTGTGGGGTGTGGGGGGGTGGGGGGGTGGGGGGGGTCTGTTCAGAAATTTAAAGGATTTGGGGGCGAAACTTTAGAATTAATTTGATGAAATTAGGAGATTATAAGATAGGTAAAATTTTGGAGGTTGATTTGTAAAGTTGGAAATATTTGGTGGAGAAAAATGTAATATTAAATGACTTTGGGGGTATAGATGAGAATTATAAGGATTAAAAGAAAGTTGGGTATAAGGTAAACAATCATATTATATAACATTAAGTATAAGGCCTTCATGTTAGAGTATAAAGGTTGGTGTAAATTAAGGAGTTTTGATGGTCCACATGAAATAATGAATATTGAGATATTGTGGGAATTATATAATAAGATTTTTGAATTAAATTATGGAAGAGAATGGTTAGGGAGCTTAACTACGTCATTAAGACAATATTGAAAGTTATATATATAAACCATTACACACATGATTAGAGATGTGGAGTAATTAAAAGGTTATTAAACTTAGAATATTTATAAGATCATGACCAGTGTAACTACATTGACCTTGATCAAAGCTAATAGTTTGACTACATTGACCAAACAAGCTAAGTTGACCAAAGAAGTCAATATAGCTAACTCATTAAATTAAATGAGGAAATTAAAGGCCATTAATATATGAGGTCAACTAAATCCATATCATAAAATAAATGGAATTGTATGGGTATATATATATATATGGTTTAAAGGTGAGAAGGTTATGAAAATTAAATCCTAATGGTTGTCAGATTATACAACGTGTTAGTTACTAACACCGAGAAAGGATTAACGAGTAATCCGGTATACGGATGCGCCAAGTAATAACCCGATTAGTAACCAATAATTAATCATTGGGGTAAATTACGATAATTATAAGGGAATATCGGTTGGTTTGAGTATTATAGAGGATTGATTAAGTGATATGATATTCAAGAGCTGAGGGGATAGAGGGCGAGCGCGGGATACGCTAGCGTTCTTCTGGTGAATGGTATGTTATTGTGTGGTCTAATTGCTCCCACGGATCACTTGGGTTCGGATATGTTTGAATGATTGAGAAGATGATATGTATGATTGTTTGATAAATGTTATATGTGATTAAATTTGTTGTTATTGGTGACTTTGAATTAATTGCTTGAATGACTTGCAATATATGTGTTCGTGGACTTTAACCGAACCAAGGCAACACTAATTATATCTTGAATCAAGATATGACGAGTAATAAGAAAAACATCCCTTGAGATAAAATAACGATAAACTATGTTATTCCAATAACCTAAGAACATTCCTTAGGTAGAGCAACGGTAAAGACCGCTCTTATGAAAAGTAACTCAAATGTGCATGGAATACCCTAGACACTTCTAGCCATACATAAGACCTGAAAGACACAATACATTCGAACAGTTAATCACTGGAAGCCTAAGAGCAAATCTTAGGTAAATAGATTAAGAAAACTTAATCATACAGTGAAGTATTGGAAATGGTGGATGATGAAAATGATGGAAATCCAGGACCGCCTTGCTGCGCATTGTGATCACAACGGGAGGATAACTCAAACAAGTCCACTCATTATATTACATTCCAAGGATCAGATTGATCGTTGGTCGAAGGCACTACCGTCGGTCCATGGATGCGGCCCTTGGTACCCCGCCATCTAATAGGGAAGGATATGAACTGTGGAATTTCCAAAGAGCCAGAAGGACTCGTTGGTCAAAGGCACTACCATTGGTGCATGGCTACTGCCCTTGGTGACCCGCCATCTAATAGGGGTATGTTGTTAAAAATACGTCATCTTCTAACATGACAACATCTTAAGAATAAAGAGTTGAAAAATTAATGAAGTAATCTATCAGCTGAATCTTAATACAAAACGACAACTACTTTCGTAAGACTTTGAGAACGAACAAGTGCCTTGAAGGCAAAATAACGAGAACGGTTCAATAAAATAACCCTTGTATGTTCTTACCTTGTGCTGATTGGATGGTTGAGTGGTGTGTGTGAAATTGTATGATTATGTATGCTGGTTGAATTACTGGAATATTTAAGTTATTGTTTTAAGTTATGATGTTGTATTATGATTATGTTATATTAAATGGAAGTGCATGAAAATGGAACCGCATGTCAATTCGGTCCAAATAACTTAAGGGGGTCTGAGGTTGCATGACGGTTGCATACTGGCATACTCAACGGTTGTGCTGAGCCTTTTATGACCAACATATTACAGGACCATAGCTGCTGACGAACGTGGAGAGTGAGACTCGGTAAATAACAGAGACTACTCTTATTTTGGTTATATCCCGATTTATATTTTGGGATTGGATATTCGGATGTGTATTAATAGAGATAATGCTCACGTGTTTTTGGCAAGTATCGTAAACGGTTTTTTAAACGGTCTCTAGTCATCACAGCGTTGGTTGTAATGTACGATATTTTGGATTGTCTTGTTACTCACATGAGTGAATAACGACGGTAGCACCCGGGATTGTTTAGTTGTAATTTAAATTCCGCTGCAATTGCTCATTTACGTTAATGGTTGGATTACGGGTTAAGTATAGAGTAGGGGTGTTACCTAGTTGAGTACTGTAAAGTTCTATAATTAGAGGTGGCTACTAGGACGGGCCAGTCTGGGATCATCCAGGACCGAGCCTGGTCAAAGACTAGTTCAATACCGTTGACCGGGGACCAGGACCTACCTGGGACCGGACCTTAAAAAATAGTGAACCGGTTCGGTTTTCCTATCCAAGACAGCGGGACCAGCCCGAGACTGCGTGAAATAGGGCTTGATTGGGACCAGGGACCAGCCCAGGACCGGGATTAGGACTGATGACATGGGACCGGCCAAAAAAATGAATATAATCTTGTGTTTTTACAATACATAACTTTATGGAAAGTATTGTCATTTTATTATAATTTTACAGTATTACTAATTAGCCATAAATTACAAAATCTTTCATTTAAAAACCCAGAGCAAGCCTGAGACCAGCTCAGACCGGTTGCGGTCCCTCAAAAACAGTTGGGGACCGGGACTAGGACCGAAACCACCTAGTAGCGGTTCAAGACTAGTCCCTCTATCTGGGGATCAGACCTGTGAGCCAAGACCAAGATCGGCCCGACTCGTGGCCAGCTTTACCTATATTTGTATGTTTAATTGTTAGGGGTCTATCTTTTCCTTTTAGTTTGACTAGAGTTGATCAAGCCCAACCCGACTCGACCAGGAAAAAAAGTCCGACTGGCCCGTGCCCAATCTACTGTCCGGATGGACCTGGACAGAAGTAGGCAAAAATAAAATTGGATAGGCCCAGGGCCAAATTTTGGGCCCACCGGTAAGCCCGACCCGAATTTAAAGTATATGTGTAATTAAGTTTTATTATAATTTATTAAATGATGTTAATTATTTTATACTATAAATTTTTTCTAATTATTTAATAATTTGTTAATTATATAATAATAAAAATTTAGGTCGGACGTGTTGGGTATTGTCAAAGTCGGGGAAATTGGCTGGCTCGGTCCGGCCCAAAAATAATAAACCGGACCTGGACATTAGAAACAGGCCCAACAGACCTAAAATAATTTCCCGGTCGGCTTGCCATTTGATCACCTCAAGTCTGACTAAAAAATATGACATATTATAAGTAAATTACACTAGTAGAAAAAAGGCCTATTTCGGCGGTTCCAATGGGCCTATTTCGGCGGTTGTGAACCGCCGAAATGAGCACCGCCGAAATAGGTGTACCTATCTCGGCGGTTCTTAGAGCACAACCGCCGAGATAGACCCATGGGATTGACCGATGCTGAGTTTGACCATGAGTCTATCTCGGCGGTTCTTAAGAACAACCGCCGAGATAGACTCATGGTCAAACTCAGCATCGGTCAATCCCATGGGTCTATCTCGGCGGTTGTGCTCTAAGAACCGCCGAGATAGGGGTATTTTTTTTTGTTTTTTTCCATCCTAGCTTATATATATATATATTCACCGCATTTGTTTCAATGAGACCTGTAATAAAGCTTCATCCATACAGGGAGCTCCAGCACACATTTAAAAGTTATAAAAGCTCCCAATTAATACCAACGACGCACCACAATTTGAGAGTTAACAAAACCAATGCAATTACACTTATTTACACACTTTCATTACAAATAAAAAACAACATTACAATTCAAATCTACCATTACACCATCCACAAGTGTACAGAGTTACAATTACATACCAAAAAGTTCACAAAACATCTTCATGATCATCAATTCATTAAACTTGTGCAGACGAACTCCGACCATTCCTCAAGCATCTCAACAATTTGAGCATCATCATACTGACCACCTTTGAACACTTGTTCGTAAGCCTTGAAAAAAAATGAACATTAATCTAAAACGTACAAGTCTAACAACATGTAAAGAGCATAACTGAAACTTTCAAAGAATGTTACCATGTCTAACGAGTGCTCTGGTAAAAGGTTGCCGCTCCTACTATGTCACTCATGAATCTCATGACATAGTATCCACATTCTGAACCCCCAGGCTGCACCGGACACTATACAAACGCACATATTGACAGTTATAAACAAGTTTAAACATTATAACACAAATTTATCAATTAATAGAGTACCTTGACTAGGTTCCAAGGGATGTCACGCTTCATTGTTTTATTCTGGAGAGATAATGCAGCTCTCATGGAACTATATACATCAGCAATACATATAGTTTTAAGCATCAGTAGCAAGTTATGAAACAGTTAATGTTAAGTAATAATAATTGTTGTTTACGATAACAAACTAATTACCCCAGTATTGCGGTGGAGATCTTCGGTCTCTTGGCAGCCTTACCAAGTGAGTCAAATTGCAAGATTCGTGGGTGCTTCAACATCACAGCACAATCAATGACCAATGTCGACTGTCCACAAATTACACAATGTGTTGTAATCATTAAGCAACTAACACAAACTATATGTTTTAGATAATACTAAGAGAAATAGTCAAATATCATACCCTGAATGATATGGCAGCATAATAAATGACTTGTTAGAACATTCAAAGAGGGCATTCGTCATATACTGCATAAGGCCTTCCATATCACTTGTCATCTGGACTTCACTGCACATAGCAGGACACAGGAATCCGAATCTGTGATCTTCATAGACATTGATCGCCTTATCATGCACCCACCTATGAGGCAATATCATTAGTCGATCATTAACTTTTTATTCAAACATCTAATTCATCATCAATCAATGAATTCAAAATACAAAAGGTAGAAGTCACTCACATGGCGGCTGACTTGATAATCGACACATTCAACCAATCCCTCCTGAAGCACTCCTCGAAGTCGGACATATACATCCCAAATCGATGTATATCTTCTCCTTGAACTATAAAGTGAAATATCCGCTCGGGATCTTCCACAGTGAGGGAATCACAATCAGGTGGTAGCAGCAACAAGGATGAATGCAGAATCTGCATATTAGTCGGCAGGCCGGCCAATATTCTTTTCTCCACCAAAGCAGGTCTAAGCACGAAATTTGTGGATGCCTTTGATTGCACAGGCGCAGCAATTCTTTTTCCTTTGCCCTTATCAGTCTTCGGTCGGCTCATATCCTATGATATTAGTATAATTAAGTATATGGATGCAAGGTGGTACACCAATAGTTTTATAGCAAGGGTTAAGAGTAAATACCTGCCCAGGGAGTCTGACCAATCGTACAGGCCACTGCACTGTCGCAGTTTGTGCGGAACGCAAGGTAGGTCTTTGTTTGACCGGCACCGGTAAACCGACGTCAGCATGCTCTGCAACAAATTCGTCCAGAAGCACTCGTGCATGGTAATGTCGGAGTGGTTCACCGTGCACAATATCACTTGGAAGAGAGGGGAAAAGTTTTCCCCATGCAACCATGACCTCTTCTACTCCAATTTGTAAAAACAGATGGCACTCAGTGGGTTCCTGAGTGTTATGTGGAACTTGTTTAGATAAAAATT
Source organism: Limonium bicolor (assembly GCA_023374045.1). Taxonomy (NCBI): domain Eukaryota; kingdom Viridiplantae; phylum Streptophyta; class Magnoliopsida; order Caryophyllales; family Plumbaginaceae; genus Limonium; species Limonium bicolor. The sequence goes on from CM041779.1 coordinate 309,261,526, forward strand.
GAGAATTCTTCTATGATGATATTAGTGATCAAGTGAAAAATCTTAATCGTCATGTACTCAATTGAAATGTTAGTCTAACCTTTAGAGATGCATAGGGAAACGGATCAGCCGAGTGGACACTACTTCTCACTACCGGTGCACTCTGCTGCTGAATGGGTGACTGATCAACTGGTGGTCGAGAAACCTCTTGGCTGTCATGCTGCTGTGGCTGAAGCCTTGACATAGCGTGAGCGATCCTCTCGTCGACGTTCTGAGTAATCCTCTGCTCCATCTCAGCCAACGCTCTCAGGTGCTCCTCGTAGCTAATCGACTTTCCCTGTGCACTTCTGGACCCGGGTACGCCAAATGCCTGGCGGATACCAACGTGCCCACCAAACCCAATGGCACGACCTGGATGATCCTTCTTACCAAGAGCGCGTGTAAGAGGATCATCATTCTGTGAGGTCCAGGTGCCCTGGGTGAGCTGAGAGCTTAATTCACCCTAATAAACACACAAATACAGTTATTAGTTTAACATAAGTTCATATACAAATGAAATGAACAGTTTGACTAAAAATGAAATGATATCACTTACCATTTGAGCAATAACTGCTCTCGTGGCTTCATCGTATTGAGGATTTTCGGGAGTAGAGTTCTTCGGAATGTGGCTTAACTCCCACACTTTCATTCTTCTGCCACTGGCATCCAATGAGCCATCCGTGGGCAGATATCCCTTTTGCTCCCATTCTGGTACCCTTTGAGCAATACTTTTTCCACCTAAGTGGTGAGGGTACAGATTCTTCTTAGCATTTGCTTGTTGTTGCGCACGGAGAGCCTGCATAAATTAATGGGATCATGTTAAGTGAAATTGAACACAAAAAAACATAAGAAATTAAGATTAATTTATGTATGTATGACAATAAAGTGCACCTGGAACTCCGGTGTGTGACGCCTCTCAACAAATTGTACCCATTGCTCTTCTGTTATGCCCTCGTAAACCTCCCATGGTGGTCTCTCACCGTCTCCACCATGATCTGGATCTTCTGGAGTAGGCATCTTGTAGATGAACTTGTCAGCCAACTTATTCTTGTGGTCCCGGAACTGTTTCGACATCGCTGATAGCACATCCTTTTTAAGTGCGGGATCCACGGAGAAACGAGACTACGTACATGATCATTCAGTTAGTAAAGTAAACATAAATGTTCTATTATTTCACAAAAGATCATAGTAATAATGTAGAGATTTACCTGAAGACGCTGAAACATAGTATCCTTCAATGATTGAGGCACTTGCTTCCAGTTGTGGTTTATGTTGCAATATGACTTCACCAAATGGCTACCGTAAGCGGTGAAGTCATTCTTCCAATTTCCATGGGGTTGGTTGAACTGATTGAAGTCCACCGGTTTTGTAGGAGGGCCCTTGTTAGCCTTCAGCCCACGTGTGCACCTCTCTTCTTTTGCTTCTTCGCCTCTGGTGGGACAACTGACTCCTCTTCGGTCTGCTGTGAAGGGCCAGCCTCAGTCTGTACTGCTAACTGGTCCTTCTTCTTCTTTCCTCCTCTTGTGACCCGCTTACTTGGTCTATTCTGCTGTGGCTCAGGTTCTCCAGTCAGAAGCCGTCCAATGGGGTCATCCATAGGGTGATCATCCACTGCAAAAAAAATAAAAGCATTTTCATCAGATAAACTCATAACATAAATACTATGATGCATAACAATAACAGTTAAGATGACATTACAGTCTACATTCTACTAACAACATTACCTGACACGTACAAAAACATAAATCATTTCATATTTTCTACCCAAACACCCTCATCATGGTGATCGTGCGTAGAGCAAATCGTTTTCGGTATCATCAATCGAATCCGGTAATCCAGTAGGAAACAAGGATGTTTCCTCTACAGTCCCATTTTCATCGTTATCCTCATTTTCATTTTCGATTACAACCGGCCTTCTTCCTGGAAGAACAACAGACCATCTGCAGTCTTTCGGATCCTCAACATACCACACTTGTTCGCAATCCTTTCCCAGAACAAATTGATCATCATTATAACCGTGTAACCGTGAAAGATCAACCAGGTAAGCCCTCCATCATTTTGGTACCCGCGTCGGTTGTCCACCCACTTGCACCGGAACAACAGAAAGGAATCAATGTCATAGTCTAGTTCCCAGATGTCCTCGATGACACCATAATACCAATTACTAACTGGTTGAGATCGGTTACCGCTGTGGTACTCAGTGGCAGCAGCTTCAATTTTTACCCCACTATTCTGGTTTATCGATTTGGCATCTTGCGTGCAGTGTAGTATGTATACCCACTAATATCATACCCCTCAAATGATGTAATATTAGTTTCAGGTCCGATTGCCAAACATCTGATCTCTTCGCTTACAGCTTCTGGATCTGATGATGCTAATGTCAACACATGATCTTTGAACCATTGGATAAAAACTCGGTTTTGTTCCTTTGTCAGCCAAATGTGGCCTTTCAAAGGATTTTGATGCCTTAACTCAACCATATGGGTTTCCAAATAAGGTTCAACAACCTCAAGATGTTGTAAGACAAACAAATGTGCTTGATGAATAAGTAGACGCGAAACTTGCACGATCTTTCTACCAATAACACCTTTACCCTTAAACCTGCCATAGTGTCGTGGTTTTGGGATACCAATAGACTCTGCCTCACTCAAATAATCGGTCACAAATTCCGTGACTTCCTCAGTCACTGTTGCTTCAACAATGCTCCCCTCTGGTCGATACCTATTCTTCATTCTACTTTTCAGAATACCCATGTACCGTTCAAAAGGGTACATGTACCGTAAGTATACCGGACCACAGAACTGTATCTCTCGAACGATGTGCACAATTAGATGTACCATTATATCAAAGAAAGATGGTGGGAAATACATCTCTAGTTGACATAATGTGATAACAATTTCACGTTGTAGATCATCTAGAGACGTTACGTCAATTGCCTTGGAGCAAACACGTTGAAAAAGAAACATAACCGAGTTAAAGCATTTCTGACATCAGATGGCAATATCCCTCGAATTGCGACCGGAAGAAGATGTAACATCAGTACATGATAATCGTGAGATTTCATGCCTAAAAGTTTTAAATCCTTCATCGATACAATGTTCTTCCAGTTTGAAGAGTACCCAGACGGTACTTTTACCGAGTGCAGACATTTGCAGAAACTAATCTTTTCAGCCTTTGAGAGCGTGTAGCATGCAGGAGGTAGGTAGATTCGTTTCCCGTTCTCTTGTGGGTGTAACTCCTTTCGTATACCCATGGTTTGCATGTCCTTTCTGATTTTCAATCCGTCTTTTGTTTTGCCGGGTATATTGAGTAAAGTCCCACTCACTGCCTCACCAACGTTCTTCACAATGTGCATGATGTCTAAGCAGTGTCTCACAGAAAGATGACGCCAATAAGGTAGTTCCCAAAAGATAGAACACTTTTTCCAAATGTTTTTCGCCGGTTTTGATGTGTTTCCAAATACATTTGCAATGTCCTTAACCTTTTCGTACACTTCCTCAGAGCTCAGAGGTAGACGGGCCACACGAGTTTCGGCTTGACCATTGAACAACTTTCTCTTCGTTACTCGATAAGGGTGATCTTCGGGGAGAAGACGTCGATGACACATATAAACATTCTTCCCACAATGTTTTAAACGGTCCGAACAAGTGTCTTCCTCGCAATGGGACATGCAAATGCTCCTTTAACCGTGTAACCGGACAAGTTCCCATACGCAGGGAAGTCATTGACGGTACAGAACAACAAAGCCTTGAGCGTGAAATTCTCTCTTGCATAAGCATCATATACCACGGTCCCCTCATTCCACAATAGCTTCAGATCGTCGATCAGAGGGGCAAGGTACACATCAATGCTATTACCTGGCTGCTTGGGACCAGATATCAGGAGAGATAACATGATGTACTTTCGTTTCATACACAACCATGAGGGCAAATTGTAGATCACTAGCAGAACAGGCCATGTACTGTGTTGACTACTCAATGTGCCGTACGGGTTCATTCCATCAGTACATAACCCAAGCCTCAGATTCCTATCTTCATGTCCGAAATGTTCTTTGTACCGTCTATTGATGTTTCTCCACTGAGGCCCATCTGCTGGATGTCTTAGTTTCTCATCACTCTTTCTACCCTCCGCATGCCATCGTAAGTTCTTTGCATCTTTCGGATTCGCAAACAACCGTTTGAATCTGGGTATAATCGGCAAATACCAAACAAGTTTTGCTGGAGGGCTTTTTTTCTGAACGGAGGAGTACTCACCATCTTTATGCTTATACCGGGACAACGAACATTTCGGGCAATTGTCCAGATGTTCGTATTCACCCCTGTACAACACACAGTTGTTTGGACACGCGTGAATTTTTTTGTACTCTACTCCCATTGGACACACCCATTTCTTTGCCTCATACGTGGTGGTAGGGAGACCGTTCTCATCCGGTAGCATATCATGAATCAGCTCGAGGAATGCCGTGAAACCTTTGTCACTCAATCCATATCTTCCCTTCAGGTTGAACAAATTCAATATAGCTGTCAATTTCGTGTACTTAGTGCAAGTAGGATACAACGCCGTTTTGGATGCGTCCAACAACCTTTGATACTCATCCGGCCGGTCGACAAAGTTATCCTCAACGTTACCAAGCATCTCGTCAATTTGTTCATCATGATAAGTCGACTCACTGTCAACATTGACTCCGGAAGCGCTTGGGAGTTCTGACTCGTTAGTAGTATCGAATGTCTGCTCGGTTCTTGAGTTACACCGATCGTGACTGTAGGAAGATGAAGCATTATCTTCAACAGGTTCTCCATGAAAAATCCATTTTGTATAATGTGGCATGAAACCACGGGTCTTCACATGGAATTGTACGAGGTTGATGCTTGAATAATGTCTAACCACACCACAATCAACACAAGGACATGGAATTTTCTCCGCCTTTGTCCTGTCCTTGTGTTGCACTGCAGCTTTGCAAAACTCTTTCAGCATTTTGTCAAAATGTTCGCCTCTATCACCATACATCCAGTCACGCTCCATACTATATGTGCAACAGATCACAGGTGTGAGTTAGAGCCTTTGTAGAATATGGTCTGTATTAAGTTGCACATGTTTATTTCTTAATGGAGCATGACTGGGATGATTGTCAATTAGTCTAGCCTAACTCTAAGGTTGCAAACACAAAATAAACTAGCATTTTAAATTTAAGAAATTGTTGCACTTCTAAAACAGAAACCGGTGTTTAAAACAATATTACGAATACTTTTTCTACAAAAAATTCGGCATGACCTTTGCATAATTGTACACAGCCCGTGCTTATTATTCAGCACTCACCAAAGTCATCACAACCACAAACATTCCAACAATGGCAGCAACCAACAATTAAAATAAATCAATTCTTTACTAGCTAACTGAAAACCAATTGCAAATTCAGATCATCAAATCAACGCTTTCAATTCTCCACTGTATAAGTTCAAACTGGTTTAGAGATTAACAAAGAATCGAGAGTTAGAATACGTACTTGTTTTTTAAGGATTTATGGACAGAGGAGGAAAGTGCAACAGTAATGGAAGAAGGCGGGAAACAAGAGCGGTGATTCACGGACTTGCAAGAAAGTGAGACCTGATAAAAAAATTAGATATTGTTAGACATATACACATACATCAAACAATATTAATTACGAAGAGAATTTAAAAAAAAATCGGCATGACTTTTGCATAATTTTACCTATCCCATGCTTATTATTAAGCATTCACCAACCATTCATCAACACAAATTTCCATCACAAATCAAACTAATACCAAATTTATCCATCAAACCAAATTTTAATAATTTGTGGAAATCAAGGACACAACCATGCTTATTATTAAGCATTCACCAATCATTCAACAACACAAATTTCTATCATAAACCAAACTAATATATACCAAATTTATTCATCAAACCAAATTCCAATAATTTGTGGAAATCAAATACAAAGTACAAAAGAGAAAAATGATAAGTTAGATTATATTACCGTTCTTCCACTACGCTTTCAATCTACCGTGCAATGACTGAGGAGTTTGTTAACCACTTCTCTGTAGATAGAATAGAAACTCATTAGTTTACGTATGTTAATTGTTTGTAATTAGGATTGCAAAATTATATATAATGAGCTAAAAAGATGAAGATGTAGGTTGAGTATATTACGGGTTCACAAATGAAAGGTATTCAGCCCCGTACGACTTCAATCCGGTGAACCCATTTAGTGATTTCCCTCTACAAAGACACAACCATGCTTATTATTAAGCATTCAACAACACAAATTTCCATCATAAACCAAACTAATATATACCAAATTTATTCCTTATTTGTAGTTAGGTTAATTGTAAATTTACAGAGTGAAGAGAATGAAGAGATAAGTTAAAGTATATTACCGGTTCCTAAAGGAATTGTTTTCAGCCCCTCTTCTCAATCGGGCATGCGAGACGTGTAGCAGTACCAATCTCTACAGAGGCAACGCAAACACAAAATAAGTATCAATTGAGGGCGCAACACTATATTGCTAACAATGTTTATAATTTGCTTATAATTATTAGCACAAATAATGCTCAAACATTGTTCCAACCCATATATAAGCATAATAAATCTAGCCCATATAAGCTAACCTAACTAACTATACTTAAAAAAGGGCAAAAACAGTAAAAATAGTCACTCAGACATTTCATCAAACACCTTGTGTTCATACATAATTTGATTAGTTTAACAATCAAATCTTTCAAAGATTTGACACACACAATAAATATCAGCATCCACAATCATAATGTGACACAAATCTACCAATTGTAACAACACATTTGTAATTTTTTAGTCAAAACTGAATTGGGCTTGTTTTACCCGGTATATTGTAGCTGCAGTTCTTGGTTGCAGCAACAACTTCCGATGACAACCACACACGACCGGCGACGGCGGCGAAGGCGGGAGGAGGGCGACGGACGTCAGAGTGGCGGTGGTGTGGTGGCTGTCGAGATTGGTACTGAAATCGCTCGTTTACAGAGAAGAGAAGAGGGGTTAGGGTTGTAACAGCGTAACGGAGTCGGGGCTGGGTGGTGGTGTTTATTAAGCGACCTATTTCGGCGGTTGTTGCTAAAAACCGCCGAAATAGGTCCTCCGTAATTTTTTTAATTAAAAAATAACCTCTATTTCGGCGGTTCCTAGTAGCAACCGCCGAAATAGACTACCAAATATATCTATTTCGGCGGTTGTAACTAGGAACCGCCGAAGTAGATGTTATTTGTTTAATTAAAAAAATTACGGAGGACCTATCTCGGCGGTTCCTAGTACAACCGCCGAGATAGGGGCGCCGAAATAGGTCATTTTTGTACTAGTGCGCGGTAGCAGCAAGGAGGGTGAGTCTCTCTCGGTACTGGAGTAGTCGCGTGCGAAGAAGGATAGTTGATATCGAGAATGGAGAAGGAGACGTGCAGAAAAGAAAGAAAGAAATCCGGTTGTTGTGGTATTAGATGCTTGGAACGGTCAAGGTGGGGAATTGATAATTCCCTTGCAAGTGTTGTCGGACAGAACCTGAAGGGATGGGGTCTGATGTATAATATGTATATGTATGTTATAGGCTGAGTAGTAGGCAGTGGGTCCTGGCGATTTGCAAGTTAGTAATATTGGTAGCAGTAGCACGGTAGGAGCAATTGGTTTGATTGCCTACATATATATACTGTGTTTATTCATGTAATAAAGTCCCCATTTTTTTGATGTCTGCTGTTCGGTGGACATTACAAGACAAGCAGGGGTAGGTAGCTATGGTAGAATTAGTTTGTTAGATTTGTTAATATTATGTAATAGTAAGGTGCTACTTGTAATAAATCGTTGCAATTTATTACTGAAATCGAGCATAGCTCAACCGGTTAAGGCTACGGGAATGGTACGGGAGGTCTCGGGTTCGAATCCCGTCTAGAGCATGCTTGCTCTTTTTTTTCAGCCCTCTTTATGCTTATTCCTTGTATATGTGCGACTGTATTAATATGTCGCGTCTTTAGTTGTATATACATATATATAAGCGGTTATTTTGTTATGTCACGTTATTACTTATACCTGTATATGAATACGACTATTTTATTTGTCGCGTTTTAGCTATACGTATCTATGCGACTATATTGTCATGTCGCGTTTTTAGTTATACGTACAACGTTATAATATTGTAACGTTATGTATATGTACATATATGTGTATGTGACCGTATTAATATGTAGCGTCGTCATATTTTCGGACATGTATATGCTCGTACAAAATTTAATTGTTCGTTCGCTCACAAGTCGTTACATGCTCATAATAATGTACACATTATTATTTAGGCCATAATTTAATTGGTTATATGTTCAATCTATATTTAATTAAGTAGGGGTATTTCATTTGATGTGCTGGGTTGGGCAATGGTTACTTTACGGTCATGTTTGAATTGAAAGAGGATAGAAATATGGTCTTGTTTGGGGGTCCATGGAAGGTCTCTGATAGATACCTCACGGTTCGGAGATGGAAACAAGACTTTGATACGAAATCGGAAGCTCTGAAAAGTCTAGATGTCTGAGTTAGGTTTCCAGATCTAGGTTTGGAATACCTAACGAAGGAGTGCCTTAAGGAAATTGGGTGTAGATTGGGAAAGGTTTCCAAGATCGACATTATTCGATCCAGATTGGGTTGTGCTGTTAGTGGTCAGGTTTACGTGAATTTAGACCTGTCCAAATCGTTGATAGGAAAGTTTAAGCTTCAGAAGAGGATTTACAAGGTTGAATACGAGGGTATTCATTTATTATGCTTCAACCGCGGATGCTTTGGTCATCAGAATTCTAATTGCCCTCACTTGGAGGATGCCATGGCTGAGATTAACGAGGGAGGGTATAAGGTTATCTAAAAGCCTCATGTAGAAGACACTTCTCACCTTACAGATTCATTTGGCCCGTGGATGAAAGTGGAAGAGAAATTCCAATCATACTAAGTTTGCAGAGAGGAAGCAGACTAATTCAAAGGGTAAAGTGCTAGGTCACTCTAGTCCAAGATCTGTTCGTCCTCATAAGAAGCATGAGACTGATCTTTCCAACGACTTTGAAGCTTTAGAAGTTAAAGAGGATGCCTTGCCAACCCCAGGGAGCAGTAAAGGAGCGCAGCCCATGCCTATAGCTCAATCAGACCCCCCAGATGGGATTGAGGGTCAAAATGTGGAGAAGATTCTTATTCCTATAGAGTCAAATATGGTAGTGCTGGCACAGGATCCTGCTACTGAATCAGCTAAGTCCATAATCTCTTCTTCTAATTCTGATTGTCCTATTAAGAATGTGAATTCTGCGTCTGTTCTGATTAATGATTGCGTTGATTTGGGTGTTATGAATGATGTGAACAGTAGTCCTTGTAGTTAGTATTTGTTGTTTTTTTTCACTATATGGATATAAACTTTAAAGTGATTGCCTGGAATGTGAGGGGTGCGGTAAGCCAGCTTTTCTTCCTGCTATTAGAGACTTGATGTTCAGATATAACCCTGTGGTTTTGTTTCTCTACGAACCTAGAATTAGCGGTAACGGAGGCCAAGATATAATTGATAAGATTGGCTTTCCTAATAGTTTTATTGTAGAGACTTCAGGATTTAGTGGTGGTTTGTGGTTATTTTGGTCTAATCGTATTAATGTGAGTATCATTTCCAGTAGTTAGCAGTTCATACATGTGAGAATTAACTTTGGTAATTGTTCTACTCTAGCCACTTTCATTTATGCCAATCCTTCTGATAATACGAGAATTTCTCTCTGGAATGAGTTGTCGGATCTTGAGATTTGTCCGAATGAGCACTGGTTCTTAACAGGTGATTTTAACTCTGTTCTCTCCCTTAGGGATAAGAAGGGGGCATTAGATCCATCAATAGGGGTAGTTTAGCGTTTATTGATTGGGTGCATCTGAATAGTCTCATAGACCTCCCTTCCGAGGGTAATTCCTTTACCTGGACCAATAGATCTATTTTTGTTAGATTAGACAGAACCCTAGTTTCGCATAATTGGTTTGAAAAATTTACTCACAGCTGGGTTGAGTTTCTCCCTAGGACCTCTTCAGACCATAGTCCCATTCTCTCTTCCTTTAGTAGTTATTCTCCTGTTATAGGGCTGAATAAACCTTTTCGCTTTCAGGTGGCCTGCTCCACTCATGGTAGCTATAATCAGTTAGTCAATGACTCTTGGGATCAATCAGTTGGTCTGAGTCATAAACTTTCCAAACTCAGTGCTTCCTTGATGGCTTGGAACAAAGATCAGTTTGGTAACATTTTCCATATGAAAAAAAGAGTGCTAGCCAGATTAGCTGGTATTCAAAAAAGTTTAGAGAGACATCAGTCCACTTTCCTTAGGATTTTAGAAAAGGACCTCCAGAGGGAGTTTGACTCTATTCTGCTGAGAGAAGAGATCTTCTGGTTCCATAAAGCTAGAGATAAATGGATCATGTTTGGGGATAGAAATTCGTCTTATTTTCATAGTAAGGTTAAAATTAGGAGAGCTAAATCAAAAGTGCTCAAATTAGAGGACCTCAGGGGAAACACCATTGAGGGTTTGGACAATCTGAAGAATTTAGCCCTTGACTTTTATAGAAATCTGTTCAGGGCTGATACTCAAAATAATTATGTTCCTATAGGTCATGATTTCCCACTCATCAGCCCTACCCATTTGGAGTTTTGTGCTTCCTTCCCCTCTGTAGAGGAAATTAAGGAAGTCATCAAATTCATGGGAAGTTTCAAAGCCCCGGGGCCAGATGGCTTCCAAGTTTGGTTCTTTAAAAACCATTGGGACCTCATGAAAGACAACCTTATGGAGATGATTCTTAAAGCCTTCTCTGACAGTAGTATCCCATATGACATTAATTCCACCCTCATTTGCCTTATTCCTAAGGTGGATTCACCTGTTAATATGAAACACTTCAGGCCTATTGTCCTTTGCAATGTTTCTTACAAGATCATCTCTAAATTGATTGTTAATAGAATCAAGTCTTTTCTCTCTGAGGTGGTCTCCCCTCTTCAGAATAGCTTTGTGCCTGGAAGACACATCCAGGATAATCAAGTTATCATGCAAGAGGTAGTCTTTGCTATTGGGAAAACTAAGTGTAATGAGGGGTGGGATATTATGAAAATAGATCTAGAAAAAGCTTATGATAATCTCTCTTGGGATTTCATCAGAAACACCCTCTCTTGCCTCAATCTTCCTTCTAATTTCATTGAATTAATCATGTCTTGCGTGGAATCTGTTAACATGAAGATTCTCTGGGAGGGTTCCCAATCTGACAGCTTCAAGCCCTCTAAAGGGCTTAGACAAGGGAACCCTCTTTCTCCATACTTATTTGTACTCTGCATAAAGAGATTATCTCACCTGATTGATCAAGCAGTGATTGACAAGGATTGGCACCCCATTAAACTTTGTTCGAGAGGCTCAACCATCTCTCATCTATTTTTTGCGGATGACCTAATACTACTAGGTAGCGCCTCCATAAGTAATGTTACTACTATGATGGGTGTGTTGAATGATTTTTGTATGATGTTTGGTGAAAAAATCAATCTACAAAAGTCCACAATTCTATTTTCTAAGAATGTAGCTGCAGCTAGGAAAATTGATATCAGCAAGGTCATTGGTATTCCTGTAGCGGATAATTTAGGCAAATACCTTGGCCTTAACTTAAGTTATGGCAGGATTCGCTATAATCAGTTTGAATATTTATTAGATAAAGCACAAAAGAGGTTTGCTGGTTGGAAGGCTAAGTCCCTTTCCTTTGCAGGCAGATTGGTTCTAGTTAAATCTGTTCTAAACTCAATTCCCAATTTCACTATGATGTGCCAAAGATCCCCTCCTCTATCTATTCAAAATTGGATAAAATCAACAAGGCTTTTCTTTGGGGTCATAAGGATAATGAGAGAAAGCTTCATACTATCTCATGGGAGAAAATTTGTAGACCCAAGAGTGAGGGGGCCTAGGTATTAGAGAAACCCATCTGATGAATAGAGCCTGCCTTGCTAGGTTAGGTTGGAGGCTGATTAACAATAAGGAGAGTTTTTGGGCTAAAGTATTACTGAATAGGTATAAGAATTTTTCTACTAGAGTTTCTTCTTGTACTTGGAAGAATATTCCATCCGCTGGAGAAGTTATTTCTAAAGGGGCTAAGTGGAGGCTAGGAAATGGCAATAGCATCAAGTTTTGGACAGATAAATGGGTATCTGATCCTCCCCTTTGCAATTTTGTTAATGTTCCTTCTTCTATAGATGTTGAGGCTATAGTGTCTGATTTGGGGGATACTTCCAGAGGCTGGAAGTGGGATCAATTAGCGGGCCTTCTCCCTCTGAATATTCTGAATCTCTTGCCTTGTAAAGCTATTCTAAATTCTGATTTGGATGACTCAATCTACTGGAACTGTGGTAAATCTGGTGAACTGACTGTTTCTTTTGCCTACAAATTAATTAGGCAGAAAGGTGAATATAATCCTCTATGGAATATGATTTGGAAAATCAAGGTCCCTGAGAAAGTGAAAGTTGTATTTGGATGATGTTGCATGATGGTCTCAAGACTAAATATCTGTTATTTAAACGGGGGCTTTCCCGAGATTATTTCTGTGATGCATGTGGGGATAGGGAAGACACTGATCACATCTTCAAATGCTGCTCGGTGAGTCTAAAAATCTGGAAATATCTTTTAGATAGTAGTCCGGTTATTGACCAATGGGCTGATCTTAATTTAAAAGAATGGCTAATTTGTAACCTAAATGAACCCCTATTACCGAATGTTTGTAATGCAGATTGGCCTCGTATTTTTGCCATCACTTGTTATATCCTGTGGTTTTGGATAAATCATAAATTTCACAACAATATTCCTGATAAGGACTTACCCATCTCTTTGTTGTCCTCTAAAATGCAGGGCTTGCTGGATGCTGGACAAAATGATCTTATCCGGAGTATAGCCAACCTGAAGGTTCAGATGGCTTGGGTGCCCCCTCCTCAGCTTGGGCTAAAATAAATGTTGATGGTGCTGTCTCCTTCCAGGGCATAGCTGGTTCGGGTGGGATTTATCGAGACCACAGAGGGCAATGGATGGATAGATTCATTCACGGACTGAGGCTGTCCAACATAGAAGAGGCTGAAGCTTGGGCTGTCCTGGATGGACTATGATTAGCAAAAGCTTTAAGCCTTAGCAACGTCATCATTGAAACAGACTCACAGGTAGTGGCTAATCTGCTGAATAAGCAGCGTAATTGCTACCATCCACTTGAAAACTTGCTTAGAGCATGTGAGAGTAGACTCTCCAAGTTTAGAAATTATGTAATTCATAAGGTTGGTAGATCAGCCAACAGTGTGGCTGATGCTATAGCCAAATCGGCCTTGTGTGGTGATTTAGGCTTCTCCTTGTTAGATCATACTCCTGTACCAAGTATTCATTTGATTATGCTTGATGTAAAAAACATTCCTGTTGGTTAATAAAGTCCAGTTTTGATAAAAAAAGGGCATTTGTTTTGGGTAATCAGGAAAGGGAATCAGAATGTTTCCTTACCTGCGGTTTGTTTTGTTAGTTTTTCATATTTTTAGGAAAGAAAAAGGGAATGGGATTACCTCAAAACTTTCTATCTTGATTCCCCACCCCCTACTAGGGAATTGGATTCCCTTTCCCTAGTACACTTTGACCGTCGACATATAACCATTGACCATTGACTAATGACCATTGACCGGTGAATGTTAACTCACAATTAATGACCGTTGACCGGTGATAAGTGTCCAAATGAGCATGTTTTATGGGTGTATTTCATGTATTATATTAGCACTTTTCTTGCTCATTTCTCCACTTTGGTTAGTTTTCCTCTAGTTTATGTTTTATTGGTTATCTTACAGATTTATTGGTTAAACATGAGGAAAACCAAGCTAGGAGCAAATTAGACGAAGAGACGAACGCATAGGCGCAAACGGATCTTAAATCGGAGCTAAAACGAATATTTTAGAAGCAAATCAATTTTCGTCCGAACCAGTCTAGTCCGGACACTGGTTCGGACGCGTCGAATTTTATGTTATGTCCGTGGAAATAAGGCAGGACACAAACAAGGACAAGAATAGAGAGTTGTGTGTTGTCCGTGGAAATAAGGCAGGACAGAAATGCCTGTCCGTGTAAATATGGCCGGACAAGAAGGAAAACAACCATGGCCTGTCCGTGGATATTTGGCCGGACAGAAAACAAAGGCCATGCCTGTCCGTGGAAAAAAGGTCGGAGAAGAGAAAGAGACGTCCGCCCATTTATGCAAGGACACAAACAAGCATGCGTGTAAATGCAACCCAGATCCAGAAAAATTGACGCGCCGACCGTCTTCCCCATTTTTCTTGCGGCGCCTGCAAACATATCTATCTACCCCATCAGTAATATCAGGCGCCGCCGCACTCCTTAAATTCCTCACGCGTGCTCTAGCCCTGTCTCCAACCTTCTCCTCCGCTTCTATAAAAACCCAACTCCTTTTACGATAAATCACACGCGGGAGATTGAAGAAAACAGATGATCGTTCACCACACTCCACCATTCTCTTCCATTCATTTTATCCCGTAACACCATAACACTCCATTTTACCACTCCACCACACTCACTCACGTACTCAGCAGAAGCAGTATTTTAAAAGGAGAGAAAAGAGGCAGCAGAAGTGAGAGCGAGTGCAGACCCGTTCTTCTCAAGCAGTTTCTGAAATAATGACTAATCCAATCTCTGCTATCTTTTTATTTCTGTTAATGTCTGAGTAATTTTCATTTGTATCCTAGGATGGGGTTTGACCCTAATATTACTTAAATAAATATTTGTTACCTGTCTCACGTATTAAACTTATTAAACTTGTTTTTATTCCTTTCAATAAATATTGTTAAATGCTTTATGCGACAAACTACTGCATTTTTATGGTAACTATCAACATATGATTTTGAGATAGTCAAAGTACCACAAGGGAATAAACCTTGGTATTTACACTCCGGATTGAGCAGGAAAATACTAAGGCTATTATTAAGAGTTCGTAACTTACCCTTATTAACTCTAATAGACAATAAATAATTGAGACATGATTATAAATTTGTTTAAGTAATTTAGGCAATTCCCCCGCTATCCTAGGATACCTTTTTCCATCCATATCAATCAATTCACCTTATTTTACTGTGTTTATTATTTTTGCACTGATCCTAAACAAAACAAGCTTGCCTCCGGCTAAACCCCCTATTTGCTGTTTTTTATTAAATACCGAGACTAGGATAATTGAAACAATTTCTCTGTGGATACGACACTTGTTGTACTACTCCGACTAGGTGCACTTGCCAATTAGTTTGCTATAAATCTATATATATTAATGTGTAGATTTTACTCAACAAGTTTTTGGCGCCGTTGCCGGGGAAATTGATTCCATCAATTTCCCTTAGTTTTCGGTAATTCACTTGCTATATTATAATATTTTGTTTATACTATTTTGTTTTTTTGTTTATTTTATTTCTATTAATTTATGTTATTTACTTATTCCAGCAATTTAAATATCACATTAAATACAGTTATTTATTTCCAGTCATTTAAATTTCAGTAATCTAATTTCTGACATTTAAATTCAGTAATCTAATTTCTGACATTTAAATTCAGTAATCTAATTGCTAACATTTAAATTCTGTCATCTAATTACTAACATTTAAATTCTGTCATTTAAAATTCTGTCATTTATATTCAGTAATCTAACTACTAACACTTAAATTCTGTCATTTAAATTTCTGTCATTTAAATTCAGTAATCTAACTACTAACACTTAAATTCCGTCGTTTAAATTTCTGTCATTTAAATTCCAGTTCTTTATTTAATTGTCATTTAAATCCAGTTCTTTAAATTCACTTGTCATTTAAATTCCGCAAATTAATTCTGCCCTTTTTCTTTATTTTAATTTTATTATTTACTTAAACCGCATTTATTTTTGTTCCTTTTTGTTCACTTATTTTCGGTCTTTTTACTCTTGTTAAAAATATATATATATATATATATAATTTTTGTTTAATTAAAGTTTATTAGCCTATTTAAATATTTTGCTTTTATTTATCTAATCACTGTTAATTTCGCAATTTCTCACAAACCATAAATTATCTCATGTGCATGCCAAACACTCGAACCCGAGGTTCTCCACTTATCAGTCCGAGACCCGAACCCGAGCGCACTTTATTCAACACACGAAGAAACCAGAGAAATCAAGACATGGCCGAAAACCAAGTCATAGATGAAATGGACCATGCAAATCAACCACAACACCGTGCTCTCTCTGATTACCACCAACCGGATACTGAAGGAAGGGCATCAGCCATAGTTCTCCCCGAACTAACACCGCAAGAAACTGGACGATGGGCTTTCAAAACTTATTACATCACCGTCGTCCGGGATTTAGGCAAGTTTAGTGGAGCAAATCCAGATGAAGCCCCAAATCATTTAAGTCTCTTCCTAGACTTCTGTAATTCCTTTGGTCAAACCGGCACCGTCAAAGAAAGAATCCGTCTACAACTATTTCCTCACTTGTTGTCAGATTCAGCAAACAGGTGGTACCGAAGTCTTCCCTCCCGATCAATCCACACATGGCTGCAAATGGCCCAGAAGTTCCTTGCCAAATACTACCCAACCAGTAGAACGAGGCAATTGATCGGAGAAATCAACACATTCTGTCAGGAGCCGGGAGAAAACATTGTACGACGCATGGGACAGATTCAAGGATATGCTGATGAAGTGTTCCCACCATGTTCTCGACGATCAATCCCTCTGCCTGTCATTCTTCAATGGCCTGGATGATGGAAACCGACTACTCGTAAATTCCTCTACAGGAGGAAGTTTCATGATGAAATCTCCTCAAGAAGGGATGAACCTTCTCGAAACCATGACGAGCAATACAAGACAGTGGACGAGATCCAAAGGAAGAACGCCACGAGCAGCAGGCTTACTCCATGTTGAGCCTACAGATCATTTATCGGTCCAGATCTCGTCCCTTGCAAAGATGGTGGAGAAGCTAACAACATCTCAAAACGAAATCGTAAAAATAATAGCTTCCTCACCTCCAGGTTCATCTGCAGAAGGATGTGTCATATGCGCCGGTCCTCATGAAACTCATCAATGCGAAGGCAAAAGCGAGTACGAAGATGCACACTTCATAGGAAACCGCCCCGGTAATTCCTACAACAATAACATCAACAACAACTACCCGTGGAGAAATCACCCGAATTTCTCATGGAAAAACAACGATCAAAACCAAGGAGGGCAGAACAACAGTTCCAATACCTATCAGGGAAATAGACCCCAACCAAACTCTAATATGGGTTATAGAGCACAAGGTGCCCCTCCTGGTTTCCACCAACAACAACAACCATCCTCATCCTCTGTTGATCCAAACGCGAAACTCAAAGAGAATGATGAAGGGATTCATGTCTATGACTCAAAGCCAGCTTTATGCGCAAGAAGCTTTCAACCAAAAAATCGAAGGTAAATTCAATCAAATCGCAGAACAACTTGCTCAAAGACTGCTAGGGACTTTCCCAAGCCAACCAAAGCCAAATCCAAAAGAGCAAGCCAAATGCATCTATGTGAAAGAACACAATGAAGAAAAGATGGAGGTGGCCAAAACAGTTAAGGTTCCAGAACTTCACCCTTCCCTTCGAGAGTAGGTAATAGCAATCGAATTATCCAAAGGGAATATAGCTGAACTGGAAACCTCTGCCACAATCTATAAAAATCGCATTCAGTCTGAGAATACCTACCTTAAAGAGTTGGTGGCCAGCTATGAAAATGAAAAGCTCGATTTAGAAGAAGAAGAAGAAGAAGAGGTTAAGGCGATAACCTTGAGAAGCGGTAGAAAAACCAACGAGTTTCACATCCTGCAAAGGTCAGAAGAATCCCAAGAGGAAAATGAAGAAAGAGTTGAGGTTCCAGTGGAAAATACATCTCCCAGCATTCTCACTATTCCACCAGCTCCAAAACCTTCTCCACAAGAACCGCCTCTACCATTTCCCAACCGACTCCAAAAGCAGAAATTGGATACTGAATATGGGAAGTTTCTGGCAATACTGAAACAATTAAATGTTAACATACCGTTTGTAGACCTCATTGCCAAAATGCCAAACTACGCAAAATTTCTCAAGCACCTTATCTCCAACAAAACAAAATTGGTCAAAGTCGGTACCGTACCACTCAATGAAGCTTGGTCAGCTATTCTGAAACAACCACTACCTTCGAAATGCAATGATTCAGGCAGCTTCACCATTCCAGTCACAATTGGTAGCACCTCTTTTCCATACTCCCTATGCGATCTGGGTGCCTCCATAAATTTGATGCCCCTCTCCACTTTAAAAAAGCTGGGAATTGGAGATATGAAAAAGACCAAGATGACCCTTCAACTGGCGGATGGTTCGGTAGCTTACCCAAGCGGAGTAGTGGAGGATGTTATCATTAAAGTGGAACACTTATACTTCCCATGCGATTTTGTCATTTTGGACATCAAAGAGAACTCCACTACACCTCTCATCCTTGGACGACCTTTCCTTGCCACAGCGAATGTGCACATTTGGGTGGCCCGGGGGACAATCACCCTTCAAGCTCATAATGAAAAGCTGGAGTTCGCAACAGGAAGGTCTCCAGATAACAAATCCAAGGATCTGAAGTTTGTGAGGGACACTCAATCACCATCATCCCCACTTCTCTTTGTCACCCTTCCTGACGAAATGTCCATTACAGAGACACCACCACCAATCCCTGATGAAAAGCAGGATAAGAAAAGTAAACATGCATCCAGGTGGAAACTCAAAAATGCCATCGAGTCATGCTTTGGATCACCTCCTCATAACCACCCCCCAGGTTTGATCTAACCCCTACTACGGTCTAGCCACAAATCTTAAAAAGAAGGGCAGCTTTTTCGGGAGGCAACCCGAATTTCTATCTTTATTTTACTTTCTATTACAGTCTATTTCCCTATATTTCAATATCTTTATATTTTGTTTTTAAAAAAATGCTCATTTCTTTCACTGTTAGCCCCGGTATTGGTTTGGCTGCCTTTAGTATCTTATGCAGGTGCCACTTCGTGTCCACACCACTACCGAGCTCCGCTACTCTGAGGTTAAACATCGAGTATAGGGGAAGTTCTCCCACTATCTATCATTTTCCAGTACTTCTATTTTTTTCAATTTTCACTTTATCTGTTTAATTTCCTTTTAAATAAATATGGTGAGTTTTAATTTCACTTGAGTTCTTCTGGCTGTATAGAATATTCTTTCCAGGAACATACTATGTCATTCTACAGCTGAACTCAAGTGTGGGGGAGCTCTGTCTAAACACTCTGCAAACTCTGGGGAGTACACTCTCTTTGCTTTGCACTTCAAATTTTTACATACTCCCTACTGCTTTGCATTGTGTGAGGTACTCTGGTAGATTGCATGACCTCGTTAATTTAATTCTTCCTACGCAATGAGGACATTGCTCCAATCTAAGTGTGGGGGAGGACTCACTTCTCTGTCGCTCGTCTTAAAGTCTTCTTTATTGACACATTGCTTAAAATGCTTAATCTCTCTGCTTATCTTGTGTTTGTCCAAATTCAATATCGTGGACCCTTTATATGTGGGTTGTTCTCTTTATGAATAAATACTGTTATGAATTGTGGGATAAATGGTACAAAATTTTTCATTTTGATTACTTTTGAGGAGCATTTTTTATGCGGTGTGACCAAATGATCTGCAATGGTTGGATTTTTATTGCTCAGGGGTTCCTTCTGTCTTCTTTCTTAGGGATTGCTAAGGGGTGCTTATCTGTAAAAAAATAAAATAAAAAATAATAACAAACAAGGGACTTGCGAGACACCATTAGTAACCAACAAAGAGAGTTGAGTGTTCTTAAATACAAAGGCTTGATGCCTACATATTATCTTCTCATCTCTTATGCAAAAGTGAAACAAATGCATAAATCTATTTTTCCTTTTGTTTTCTCCTCAATGCCCATTCTTGAGAGAAGTTGGCCGTGGTAAAAGTTCTCAAAGTCACCAAAACTGAGAAGCATTGAAGTACTCCGGATCATACCCCGAAACTCTAATTTTTATTTTTACCCTGA
Source organism: Limonium bicolor (assembly GCA_023374045.1). Taxonomy (NCBI): domain Eukaryota; kingdom Viridiplantae; phylum Streptophyta; class Magnoliopsida; order Caryophyllales; family Plumbaginaceae; genus Limonium; species Limonium bicolor. The sequence continues at coordinate 309,281,640 of CM041779.1, forward strand.
GCACACCTATGCCACCAGTAGGTGATGGTTCACACTCCTCAAAAAGTTTAAGATCATGTATTGTTCACCTCCTTATCCTATTTTTCATAATAATATTTGTTAATATTAAGCATTCCCTACTTGCTTGGGTACATGGTTTTGCTTGAGGACAAGGAAAAAGATAAGTGTGGGGGTGTGATAAGTGTCCAAATGAGCATGTTTTATGGGTGTATTTCATGTATTATATTAGCACTTTTCTTGCTCATTTCTCCACTTTGGTTAGTTTTCCTCTAGTTTATGTTTTATTGGTTATCTTACAGATTTATTGGTTAAACACGAGGAAAACCAATCAATGAGCAAAGTAGACGAAGAGACAAACGCATAGGCGCAAACGGATCTTAAATCGGAGCTAAAACGAATATTTTAGAAGCAAATCAATTTTCGTCCGAACCAGTCTGGTCCGGACACTGGTTTGGACGCGTCGAATTTTATGTTATGTCCGTGGAAATAAGGCAGGACACAACCAAGGACAAGAATAGAGAGCTGTGTGTTGTCCGTGGAAATAAGGCAGGACAGAAATGCCTGTCCGTGTAAATATGCCCGGACAAGAAAGAAAACAACCATGGCCTGTCCGTGGATATTTGGCCGGACAGAAAACAAAGGCCATGCCTGTCCGTGGAAAAAAGGCCGGACAAGAGATAGAGACGTCCGCCCATTTATGCAAGGACACAAACAAGCATGCGTGTAAATGCAACCCAGATCCAGAAAAATTGACGCGCCGACCGTCTTCCCCATTTTTCTTGCGGCGCCTGCAAACATATCTATCTACCCCATCAGTAATATCAGGCGCCGCCGCACTCCTTAAATTCCTTACGTGTGCTCTAGCCCTGTCTCCAACCTTCTCCTCTACTTCTATAAAAACCCAGCTCCTTTTACGATAAATCACACGCGGGAGATTGAAGAAAACAGACGATCGTTCACCACACTCCACCATTTCTTCCATTCATTTTCTCCCGTTACACCATAACACTCCATTTTCACCACTCCACCACACTCACTCACGTACTCAGCAGAAGCAGTATTTTAAAAGGAGAGAAAAGAGGCAGCAGAAGTGAGAGCGAGTGCAGACCCGTTCTTCTCAAACAGTTTCTAAAATAATGACTAATCCAATCTCTGCTATCTTTTTATTTCTGTTAATGTCTGAGTAATTTTCATTTGTATCCTAGGATGGGGTTTGACCCTAATATTACTTAAATAAATATTTGTTACCTGTCTCACTTATTAAACTTATTAAACTTGTTTTTATTCCTTTCAATAAATATTGTTAAATGCTTTACGCGACAAACTACTGCATTTTTATGGTAACTATCAACATATGATTTTGAGATAGTCAAAGTACCACAAGGGAATAAACCTTGGTATTTACATTCCGGATTGAGCAGGAAAATACTAAGGCTATTATTAAGAGTTCGTAACTTACCCTTATTAACTCTAATAGACAATAAATAATTGAGACATGATTATAAATTTGTTAAGTAATTTAGGCAATTCCCCCGCTATCCTAGGATACCTTTTTCCATCCATATCAATCAATTCACCTTATTTTACTGTGTTTATTATTTTACACTGATCCTAAACAAAACAAGCTTGCCTCCAGCTAAACCCCCTATTTGTTGTTTTTTATTAAATACCGAGACTAGGATAATTGAAACAATTTCTTTGTGGATACGACACTTGTTGTACTACTCCGACTAGGTGCACTTACCTATTAGTTTGCTATAAATCTATATATTAATGTGTAGATTTTACTCAACAACCGGCAGTCATTGACCACAGACCAGTGGTCGTTGACCGGTTATTTATTTCATTTCCCCCAACTGAAACAACAACCATGAAAATCAAAGGGAATTCTTTTCCATTCCTCTCCCATTCCCTTTCCTGATTCCATTTTGTTTCCCCTGCCTGAAACAAACGCCTCCTAAGTTTTTACTTGTTTCATTAGATAATACTCTGTCTCATATTCTGTTAAATGCTCCATTATTATTTCTGAAAAATTACTACACTACCCATGTTATTAATTAACAACCTGGCACACTAACAATGATTTGTCCAACTGGTAATTCCATAAGATACCACTTTCTTTTAACTAATAACACGGGTAGTTTATTTTTTTTTTTCTAGGGATATTAACGAAACAGTTCACGAAATTTGGGACAAAGTGTTATATGGTGAAATGAGTAAAAATCCAGTGTCATTCTATGTAATTTTAGAAACACAATGGTATATCGTGAATTAAGCAAAAACTTAGTGGTATTTAGTGAAATTTCTCAAACTTTATTATTTCGGTTAACCAAAAACAACAATAGCGAAATGTCAGTGTTTAGTTTGGTTTTCAATTTTGATTCTAAAAAAATTGGTTAATTCAGTTTTTGGTTCATTTGATTATTCCGTTTAATTTGGTTAATAACCTAACATGACTTCTTTTTTAATTTTAGTTTCTGGCTAACCTAGTTAATTGTACGCTAACCCTAGTACCAGCCACCAAACTAAACAAAACTAAGGGCAGACCTAACCGTCACAACATTGACAGATTAGTCAGCTAATTGTGATAAACAACTATGGATTATGTACTAACCGTTGGATTAACTTATGGTTGATAGTGCGACATGTTAGATTAGGAGAATCGTAGACTTAGACTTAGGCCCCATTCTTTTGTCAAAGTTTCAGCTGGTCTATGTATTATCAGTTGGGACGATCAGCTCAACCTATTCTTTTGGGTGTATTGTAGATTAGATACCATCTACCCATGAAGCTTATTCAAAACAGTATTATCAGTTAGTTAATCAGTTGGTTTACACATTATCAGTCGCATTATCAGTTGGTTTACGCATTGTCAGTCACATTATCAGTTGGTTGATCAGTTCAAAAACTTTAATACAAAAAAGCAACTTATATTGATTTTAACACAATCATCTAGTTTTGAAATCAATCATCAGTCTATATAAGCTTGTATCAGCTATCAGCTTCCAGCTTCTAAAATGCAAAAGAATGGGGCCTTATACTTGATTGGTACCCATCGGAATGGTAATGAATAAAACTCTACCAAATTACACTGTGCTCTAAAATATTGTATAAGTATTAAACTTAAGGCCCTATTTGTCCAAAAAAATCACAATCACTTTGCTACTTGGTCACACAACGATTATTATATTAGTTTATCACAATTTTGCCTTACATATATTTTACATAATATTACCAAAAGAGATTACTTTTACATATGAAAAATCTACCTTTTGTAACTTCGTATTCAACTCACACAATAGACACTGCCTAAAGCTTTATTCTAATACAAACTTATATAGAAAACGAGTTTATCCCTTATATTGTGTACATTTGACACATTAGCATGTATCGTTCACATCAATTTTTACACCACAACTACAAATATGTTTATCTCTCACATTTTACTTACTACTTAATGTAATT
>CM041779.1:309285604-309374796 GCA_023374045.1 Limonium bicolor
TTCTCTTTAATGACATTCTCCCTTGGTTAGAGATTTAGTGTATAATTTAATGTCCATTTGGACCATATATTTATATCATAATATTTGTAGCAATTATTGCTCATAATTTGATTTAATCCCTATTAATTAAGCTAATAATTATTTGGGGTATTTCAGGAACCCTCCCTCATTTCTTCTGGAATATTTCTCCCGGAATGTTCTTCCAGAACATTTTCGCACAACGTTAAAATCAACAGAAACACATTTTTATACAAATAGAGCACTAAGGCAAATAGAACATTTTACAGCCCCCGCCTTATAAGAGGGGGTAAATAAATAAATGTAAGAGATGTGTCCACCTTCTAACATGGTGGCACAACAAGTGTATGGAAAGATAAAATTTGAGATTCTAAATATCTAAAAGGTATAAACGCTCAAGAAATTGTATGATATAACTATAAAACTCATAAACTCGTGAAGAATGGAATTAAGTTATTGGAAGCTTAACATGCTTAAGCTTTTCTATCACTCAGATGATGATCATGTTGTGTTATCCATGTGGTTGGTTGGTTGCTGTTTAAGTTTATTTACTGAATATTGGTATTATGGATTGATTTTATTTATGGGATTACGGCTTACTGATTTTGGATTTATGAATATGTTAAAATGAACTGCATTCCAACTTGACCAATTAACCTAAGTGTAGCCCGATGGTGTATGAGGGCTGCATGATATCATACTCAAAGTTGGGCGGACCCTCCAACAATATTTTTACAGGTGTATAAGTGAAGATACTCAACCAGAGTGCACAGGGTTGGTAGTTGGGGTTGCTAATCGAAACTATGTTTTATTTTGGACATCAACGTAATTTGCTTCCAGTTGTGGGACATAATTGTACCATCCGCAATAAGGATTTATGTACTTGTAGATTGTATTTCTAGTCATGCACAACGTTCATATTAATTGGTAGCCTTGTTGCGTGCCTAGGTGTACAACGGGTGTTGTGCATCTAGGTGTGCAATGATAATAACATCCCATAGAGGTCGGAGGTTACTTTCGCTGCTATGGGTTAAAGGATGTTACAGTCAAAATGTTTAATTAATACATCTTTTTTTGTATAGCAAAATGATATAATTTACTTTGCTTTTACACTTATATTTTGTAAATTTTAACACTTTGAAATTTAATATATTTTTCTTATGTATATGTAATCGTCAACCAAAATGTGACACAAAGCAATGTAGTTGGTTGCTCTGGTACTAGCCCAACTGTTTTTTTTTGGAAATTTTTGAAATGTCACTATATTTCTGGCTAATTCATGAAATGACCTAAAAAAGAAAGTTACAAATACCATTACATTTTCGTAAAAGTTAATGAAATGCCATTATAGTCATCGGCCAGAAGAAAGCAGACAAAAATACCTCTACTAGTTAACAAAGTACTTTACAGTTCACAATATGCCCTTACGTGTTAAAAAATTCATAAAAATTTATTAAAATATATGAAAAAAATAAAAAAGGGTTGAAAGAACAGAAAGGAGGGAAAAAGAAGGAGCGGAGAGGGGGAAAGGGAAGACCAGAAAAAGAAGAGAGAGTGGGAGACGCAGAAGGAGAGCAGGCGACCAAGGGATACCAGGGAAGGACCAGAAGGGATACAAGAGAGGGGGAAAAGGTAGCGGGGGGGGCGACGGGAAAGGAGGGAGGCAAAAGAAAGGAAGGAGAGGGGGGGAACAAAGAGGCAGATGTTTTGTTAAAATATTATTCTATTTGAAAGAAATATATGATATATATTTTATGTAACAAAAAATATTATGTCATAAAGTTATCTGTAAAGTAGAATATATTTTTTTCTAAATATAAGTTAAAAAATATTAAATAATTTATTTTGAATAAATGATTTAAATGGTAAAAAAATAATTTTAAAAAACATGGTACTTAATTGGTATGAATTGGTAATTTATTTTTTTATAAATTATGTGTATGAACATATTTTTTATAGTTAAATAATTAAAAATTAAGAAATATTTATTTTTCAATAGTTTATAATATTTCAATATATATATATTTTTTCTTTTTCAATTTTTATAATTTTATAATTTCTTTTTAATTTTTTATAGTATTTTGATTTTTTTTGTAATTTTTTTAACATTTAGGAGTATATGGTGAACTTCAAAGTACTTTATTAACTAATAAGTACACTTTTATGTTTTTTTACTCAATAACAATGACAATAGTGATATTTGTTGGACTTTTATAAAAATATAATGATTTTTTATGACTTTTTATATTTTTGGGTGAATTAACAAAAAAAATGCAGTTATAGTTTTTGGGTGTCTTTTACTTCTTGTTTTTCACGTCTATTTTTCTAATGAATAATGCAGACCAATTTTCGTTTCTTGTCCCGCCGGCGGTAGCTTTTGGCATTTGCAAATCGACCGCGAAAATTTCAAGTCTCAAGAAAGGTGACAGTTGTCAACCTATATTTGCCTCGTAAAGCAACCTATGTTGCTTCTGCCCTCCAACCCTACAATCGAATCACCCTCCTCACTCTCCTCGCGCGCTACATCGAAGGGAATCACTCTCCTCGACCGGCTGCTCAGTAGTTTGTCTGCTCCTCGCGCGCCATGGCGGAGCTGGAATGCCTACGGTTGTTGAATCCATGGCTACTTCATCTTCAGAAGCTGGGCCTGGAGCTCAAATGCCCATCTTGGTCTCTATCCTTTTTGTCTGCAAATTTGTCTACCAATTGCTTCCTTGCTTTATACTGATGATTCTTCTTCGTGTTTTAACAATGTTCTCGGATATTGCAGCTTGGATTTATATAATGAGCCGATTCTGCTCCCTTGTAATCACATCTTTTGCGGGTAAGCCTTGATTCATCCTTCTTTCCTTCATTTTTCCTTCGTATTTTTCCGATAGATTGCGAAATGATGACTAGTCAATACTGAGATTTCTCTGGGTCGGTTGCTCTCTCAGCTCGTGTATCTTCAACGTCTCTTTTGGTCTAGTATGCACTCTCTGCAAAAGCTCTTTTTGCATGCAAGGTAATCCTTAACGACTTCTTTGCCAATCTCACGAAGTAGGATTTAAAGATTTAGTCTTTCTGTAACCTACTACTCATTATTCTCTAGGTAAATCTGTTCTTTCAGGGCTAAGTTCTTTTTTCTTCTTATCTCAATGCCGGAATAGAAATAGGCTAATAGCTTAATTGAATTGGTTTTGGCGTTACAGTAAAATATAGGAACATGGGGGTTTTTTTTTTCTATCGAAATATTTATGCTACTGCGCGGATCTGCAGCTGTGCGAAAAGCTCCTTACATGGAGAGCATAGTCAACTTGTATCGGAGTCTACACTCAAGTTTCTCCAATCATATGGAACAACTGCGTTTACCTGGTACCTCAACATCATCACATTTTGGTAATTAAATTCTCTCATGTTTTAGTCTTGTCTTGTCCGCTAGATGCCCCCGTTTCTAATTTGCTCTAGACTTATCATTTATTTGTATGTTCAAACCTGGGCTTAGCTTTTGAGAAGACGCTCCTTTCAGCTGATATGAAAGGCACCAACAGCTCAGCCACAAATGATAACAAGGGTTTTCAGATATGCGTGCATCCTAGTTCATTGACCCCTTCTTCTCAAACAGGACTGAAGCGACATCAGCTGCTTGAAGCTATGGATTTGGATCCGGAACACCATAAGCAGTTGTCTCCGGACAGCTCCCCCTCATTCGGTTTTAATAAAAGTGATATCGGACGTGATGACTATGTAAGTGATGATAAATGTATAATCCTCTTGCTGTGGTATGGATTTTTAGTCAAAATTGAATTGCCTGATCTTTTCAGCTAAATCTGGTTCTTATGAACAGACCTTGAGCCTATCTCTTAGGCCCTTCTGAAGTTGAGCCTATCTCTTGGTTTTGCTGTTATGAAGTAGATGCTTTCTAGCATTCGCTTCATCCAACAGAAGCCTTTTGGCTTACTTTTCATAGACATGGTGTTCCTTGTAAAGATGTGTCTATGAATTTAAAACATTCTGAAGTTTTCTTGATTAAATATGTTAGTTACAATTCAATCATATAGTTTTGAATGCTTTAGGATTGTCATCTGATAGTTGAATTTGATGGAAACAGGGTATGGAAAATCACCCTGCAAAGAAATCTAAGACAAGTATAGATGGATCTGTAGTGGATCAGCTGGCACATCTATCTACCCATGTTGCTGACAATCCATCACCAAGAATCCAGGTGCAGAATCAACTTTCAGATGATGTGCTGAAACAAGCTAAAATTAGTTCTCCATCAAATATCCTTAATTCAAATGATGCTCTTGCGGGGAACATGCAATTAGAGACCACCACATTTTCTGGTGCTCAGCCTGCAAATCTTACAGAAGATCTTAGTGAATCTTCTAACTTTACGTGTGGGTTCTGTCAGACTTGGAAAGTTACAGAAGTGAGTTCTATGCTTCTGCATTCCTCTTATGAGGCTTCTTTTTCAACAATACCTAACTCAGCATACCTTTATTCATTGGTATGTCCCAGCAAAGTTTTCATTATGTTATTTTTGTTGCAGTATACTGGCTGCATGTTGCATTATACCAATGGGGTTGGGAAGCCAGTTGCTCCCGAAGAGGCTGCATGTTCTGATGTTATACATGTTCACAGTAAATGTATAGATTGGTAAGCAATTTACTTATGGTCTATAATCCTTGATCTAAGCCTAGTGTATCCACTTCTGGTGGAAATTAAGCTCTTTGACTTCATTATCTGTTTAAATGCACACTTGCCATTGTTGCACAGTTTGTTGAAAATGTTGGAGCTTTTTGATTTTTTACTGTCTAGTTAGTTCAGATCTTTCTTTATTAGCTTTGATCATAAAGAAATCATTAAAACATCTAGGGAATTTTCATCAAATATCATTGAGTTTTGCTTAATTCATGATATACCATTGTGTTTTAAATTACGCAGAATAATACTAAGTTTTTATTTAATTCACCAGATAACATTTTGTCCCATATTTGTTAAATGTTCCATTAATATTCCTAAAAAAATACTAAACTACCTATATTAATAGTTAAAAAAAGTGTTGTCTTATGAAATTTATTAGTATGACTAATTATTTTCAAGTTGTTAATTAATAACAGGGGTAATTGAGTCATTTTCTGGAATATTAATGAAACATCTAACAAAATATGAGACAAAGTGTCATTGGATGAAATAACTAAAGACTTAGTATCATTCTGTGTAATTTTAAAAATGTAATGATATATTGTGAATTAAGCAAAAATTCAGTGGTATTTGGTGAAATTTCCCAAACATCTAACATTACTCTATCTTGATCTTGTCACTTTGTTCACTAGATTAAACTATCTTCAACAGTTGTACAATGGAAGTGATGGGATGAACTTTTTTGTTCTTGGGTCACTTTAGGCTTTATTGGGTTGACCTATTAACATTAAGTTGGAATGGACAGACTTGTATTGTATGTTGTGGAAGGTTTGTCAGGAAAAATTGTAGAAGCTTAAAAAAGCTCTTGTTAGCTCACTCTTGGATGGTGAGGCTAAAGTTTAGTTGTAGATTTAATCCCCACTCACTACCAGGTGTGGAGGCAGTGGGAACATGGGGGCGCATCCTGCCTCCCACTTTGCTGAAGTACACCAAACTATAGTGCAAATAATTTTTTTTTTCAAGATAATTTTGTCAAGATGCCCCATGTCCAAGCACCCTTTAATATTGTTTCCTGGCCCTGCCCTTGCTCACTACAAACAACATCAAAGCCTTATCTCCAAAGCAGTTGGGTTTGACTAACATGAATTAATATATCAAGATGGGGTGAAGCAAAAAAAAAAAAAACTCAAAGGAGTGACTTTAATTAATTGTGTATCAATTAAGTTTCTTTTATCAATTTGTCACATTATATGGTTGGCATACTAATTCATTTTGAACATAATGTTTAATGTTTTTGTAATGTATGGGTTGCAGGGCGCCACAAACTTATTATGTGGGTGAAAATGTCAAGAACTTGAACAAAGAGCTATCCAGAGGTGCAAAGCTCAAGTGTAATAAATGTGGGCTCAAGGGAGCTGCACTTGGGTGCTATGCAAAAAGTTGTAAGAGGAGTTATCATGCTCCTTGTGCAGCAGAGATTCAGGAATGTAGATGGGATATGGTAAGTGCAGTTTTCTTTGTTTTTGTCACCCAACTTGCAGGTACCCTTTTGTATTTAGGGGTTAATGTTTAAACTTACGACTCAAAAATGGCTTTGCTTCCTTGGATTGTTTGCAGGATAACTTTTTAGTGCTCTGTCCCGCTCATGTTTCTATGAAGTTTCCAAACGAGAAAGGTGTAAAGCGTGCTTTGGGGAACTCCAAGGATTCTATCACTGTGTATGACACTATTTCTTATCTGTTTGATCTAAGTGTTGCTTTGTTGTACAGATGTATTATTTTATGAATAATAATAGAAGCCATATTGTGTTTAGTGTTTCTATAGTTGATAGTTGGATTAGGAGTCAAATTTTTATGGTGTCCGCTTTTCATACTTGATGGTTTTCTTATCTTCACTATTTGGAAGAGTTATGGAAGAGTTTTTTTTTTTTTCTTCCATGATGCAATCACAAGCATCATTAACTTTGAGACTGAACTTTCTTTGTTTTGCAATCTTTATGTACATGCACCTACATCTCCTGTGCCCTTTCATCATGGATATTCCACCTGCTTTCTAGTTCTTCCATATCAAACCATTCTTCTCACTGTCTGTTGACATATGGTTTTGGTGATAATGATTGATACAGAGATAAGGGGCAGCAGGTCAAGACCAACTTCTGGGCAGCTTCATCAAAGGAAGCTCAAAGTTGGACTTTCTGTGGTTCTTCTCTGTCTGCCGATGAAAAGGTTAGTTTGTCTTGAGCACTTGCAAAGTTTAAATAATGTTGCAAACTGCTGGCTGTTACCTGTTAACATATAATTGGTTAGAAGTAGGGCTTTGATATATTCTGCTTGATTTACAGAATATAATGGTGAAATTTGCAAGCATGTGTGGTGCCAACTTGGCAAAATCTTGGAATCCAAATGTCACCCATGTCATTGCTGCAACTGATGCAAGTGGTGCATGTACGAGGACACTGAAAGTTCTAATGGCCATCTTGAAAGGAAGATGGATTCTGAAATTGGATTGTAAGCTCTGATATAATAACATCTTGTAACCTGAGTGATGTGTTGTGATAATAACTTGTTGAAGTGTTAAGATAAAGTCTTGACCAGTTTGAATTGGTAACTGAACATTCTGGATATGATATGAATTTCCACTAGGGGTCAAAGCATGCATGGAGGAGAAACAACATGTGGATGAAGAAGCTTATGAAGTTAGCCTTGACAATCATGGGTGTTATGATGGTCCCAGGATGGGCAGGCTCAGAATTTTGAACAATGTATGCTTCTATTTTCTCCCCTTTTGTGTACATTTCAAATTGCTAATGCCCTAGTTGTATAATACATCTCCCTGTAACAAATAGACTGCTTATTGTGAGGGCAAAACGTGAAAGGTAATTAGTATTCTCTGCAACAGCATTACGAAATTGAATTTAGTTGTAAACTGGATGATTGCTTCTGTAACTTGAAGCGAGAAATCTAAACGCTTATTTTCTTCCTAGGCGCCCAAACTATTTGCTGGGTTGAAATTCTACTTCACGGGAGAGTTTGTTAGCAAGTACAAGGAAGATCTCCTGAGCTTGATCATGGCTGCTGGTGGAGTCACTGTGGACAACAAGGGAGAGCTTGTTGTACATCCTGTTTATGGCTGTGAATACTCTTCTACCAATACCCATCATCTTGTCATTTACAATAATGATGCGGCCTCAGCTATGGGAGTTGAATCCGATCTGTTTCAACAGCGGATTGAAGCTGCTAAGATGGTGGCTATAGAGACTGGTTCGAAGACAATCCCTCACACTTGGATTTTAGATTCCATTGCTTCTTGCAAGTTGCAACCGCTAGCCTGATGTTTAAACTAAACAATGTGGAAACTGGGGGCTTCGTCTTTCATAGAGTTGTGCCTGTCCGTTCTTTGCACGTCGATGTAAATTTGAAACTGTAAGGACGATCCATATTTTTTAAAAGGCTGCATTGGTAGATCTGTTATAAAATCTATCTTGTAATTTCAAGACAGGATAGGAAACTGGTTTGTGAGGTTGAGGCATGGGACCCTTTTGTTTGAGATGATGGAGCTTTGTAGTCCCAAACTCCTAGGTTTTAATTTTTGGAAAATTACACTGTTCGCAAATTATATTGCTCACTTATGAGCTTCCAGATATTGCACCTCAAACTCATTAAGCTTTTAGAAAAATACTATATTAATAGAGCATTTTGACAATGTCAAATAATAAAAAAATCCCTCAATTTTATATTTGTGAGATTATAGTTAAAAATTAAATTGGAATTGAACAAATGGGATCATAGTTTGGTAAAATTTCAAATAAAGCTAGTCCAAACTTCTCACGACTTAAATTTGGTTCTTGAAAGTTTCACTAAACGAACCATAGTGTCCTAAAATCACGTGTAAGACATGTCCCCTTATTAGGAATAATAATATTACATGTGTACATGTGTATTGTCACCTAGTCTTTATAATTATTCCCGATAGTTATATACTGTACAACTACATAGGAAAACAGTTACTCAGCGGCCAGCGCTCAGTTATCTTGTTTTCTTTCGCCCTGTACAAAATACGTACTTGGGTTCACAGAGAGGTTCTTCCTCTGGTTCCAATTAGTAAAGAATCATTTCTTATCTTCTTCCCCATCTCACATGGTATCAAAGCGCTGAGTACGGGGCAATTTTCAAGAATGAAGAATAATCAGCTTGACAATGATCAAGCGCAGGAGACGAAACTCCAGGCGATGAAAGGCGAAATTGCAGAGTCTGTCGCTACCCAAGACTTTTATGATCCCTTGTATCTTCCCCTGTTTGACAACCCTTCTTTGAGTTTTGGATCGAAATTTAAGGACACTGGCTTCGACTCTTGGAAGAGGGCCGCCATAATTGTGGTCAAGGCGAAGAACAAGTATGAACTTGTTACCGGCCAGGTCGAAGTTCTAGAGCTTTCCTCAGAACAGTATCCCATGTGAAAGAGATGCAACCACACCATTATGGCTTGGATTTTGAATTCAGTCGACAAGGACATTGGGGATGCATACTCCACTGTGAGATGCAAGTCTCTGTAAGCGTTATGACCTAACAAATGGACCAGAGGTTTACAGAATCAACGGGAAATCATGCAATTGCTACAAGGAGAAGACTCCGTCAGTGCATATTTTTCAAAATCGAAGAACCTTCAGGCTCGTCTTGACGCGGAAAAAAAGAACCCTAAGTGCGTGTGCGATTGCAAGTGTGGAGCGGAAAAAACTATTATGCAAGATAACAAGGATCAGGATCAACTCATGAAATTCCATGACAATTTCAAGGCAGTGAAAGGCACCATTCTCTTAATGAAACCTCATCTCGTCCTAGATCATGCCTATTCTCTCATAAGTCAAGACGACAAACAGAGACAACTTCATGAGAATCGAAGAAACGAATCGGAAGACTCTGTCGCGCTCTTGCTGGGAAAAATTACTCAGACAATAGAAAATCCTCTAGGAGGAGAATAAGTAAGAAAGGTCAATCTAGCAACTCCGAGGGTAAGAAAACTCAGTTAAAATGCACAAATTGTGCGAAGCTTGGTCACTCAATTTATGATTGCTGGTGGATAGTGGGTTTTCCAGACCACGATTCAACCCATTCAATTGCTCCACAAAAGAAATCAACAACGCATAACAGGACCCGTTAGTGAACCAGATTCGAGAAAACAAAAGAAATCAAATGACCAAGACTCACCAGTTGCTGGTTTCACCGCAGAGCAGATTGATCAACTTTACTAAATGTTAAAGTCATGATTGAAATTTTCAAGCCCATGTAAATTAAGCCACTAACATTAATCCTATATGAGAATAGCATGTGCTTCTTGACAAACTTCTAACTCCTTCCCTATTTCATCCAAGAAGGAAATGACGTTAAAGTCTCCTACTAATAACCAAATAGAGTTATTATCATATTTATTTCCATCTAGATCAACCCAAATGCGGTCCTTAACATTTTCTAGAGAACCACGTATATAGTAGTCAACAAGAAACACCTATGGTTAAACACACTCAAACTATGGGTAATTGAGCAATGTATATAATAGCACCACAGAATCCCCTTATCCTTCTGTAAACCAGTTGCAATAACATAGTCTCTTTACATATTGTCCTCATCATTGCCCTTGTGACCTTAGGATCCATAATTACAAAAAACCAAATTTATGGAGCCTAATAGGCTATCTAAGCATGAGTAAAACCCTTTTTAAATTGATTATTTCACATTCAAAGCTATAAGATTCACAACAAAAGATGAAGGAAATCTCATAACAATGGTATAACACCTTTCTTTTATGCATACTCACACCAACATATAATTATTACTTCTTGGAATGATAACTAGAATTTGAGATGAAAACCTTAGATGATATTTCTTGATGATTTTGTCACCAGTAATTTTATAACCAATTACACCAAGATTCTTGCCCTTATCCATATGCCTTGTCACATGTTTTTTCTTCATTGAACTAACTTCCAAGGAGATTCTTCATTGAACTAACTTCCAAGGTGAAGGGATTGCATTACAGTCTTGTAGCTATGTATTATAGTTTTGTAGTATGGTTTACAACAAGCTCAAACAACGTATTACCTTGCTTCTCCTTATAATGAAGACAAAGAAGGTTGTCCTTGAATATAAGGTTTAGTTTTTGGCGTCATTGTTGAAGGTATGCTAAGAGATTCCCAGGCCAACCGTGTAACATCTCATATGGGTAATTGTCGAACAACCTAGCTTCAAAGCCATTCGGCTTAAAAGTGAGAGACATTGTTATTGTAATCAACCCATATTTATCCTTATAAACTACTCACATGACTATCCTGATGTGGGATGTGGGTATTACATACTCCCCTACTTAAGGAACGTGACGTCCTTGTTGTGAACCTAACATCCAAGTCCCATAGACCTCCGCGATAGGTGTCGAGTAGTCTATCCCCATATGGTCCCGAGTCAGCTCTGATATCATTTGTAACACCTCATATGAGTAATTGTTCGACAACTTAGCTCTCAAGCCATTCGGGCTTGAAAACTAATCCCTCTAAGTCATTTGCCCTCACTTGGACTTAAAAGTGGAAGACCTTGTTGCAGTCAACCCATATGTATCCTTATAAACCACTCATATTACTACTTATATCCCGATACGGGATGAAGTAGTAAAAAGTGAATATGATCTTGGTGGTTCAAGAGGATCAATTTTTTTGGTGTTTCATGATGAGCTCTCTCCCTGCTAAAATGAACAAGTTACAAAGGTCTGTTAACTGTCTATTCTATGATAGTTGTATTATCCACTATTTTAGCTTTATATATATAAATTATTTTCATGCTATGGAAGTATTATCTATGCTATGTTTTACTGTTTAATTTAGTGTTTCAATCCCAGTAATGCTCTGATTGAGAAAGTAAAAGATAAGTTACTTGGGTAATCGTGTAGGTAGTCTTAAGCTCCATATGACTATAATGCCCTAATAAATTAGGCTAGAGTTGGTTTTTTTGCCTAGTAAGGGTTTTCTTTCTTTCTTTTGTAATTGTAGTTAATTCTATTATTTTGATATTGCTTAACTGGTGAATGTCATGCCAATTTGGTACAAGTTCTTGTTTTACTTTTGGATCCCATTACCAAGTTTTTACAGCCACCAGGGTGGACAATTTGAGAAGCTTGCTCCAAACTCCTTTATTCTCATACCAAAAAGATGATAACGTTACATCCGAAGTTGGTCGGGCTGACTTAATGGGGTGGTTGGCCCAGGTCTTTACGCTCATTAAGACTTTTGTGTTTACTCTGGTAGTAGCTAGGAAGAAGTGTAGGTCAAGTTTTGGCCTTGGAAAACTTGGTTTTCTCACCTCTTTTAGTTGATGAATGCTACTTCTCTGTCTTTATTGGTATTTGTGTTGAACAAAAAGGGAGTCAAAGGATATCTTCTAGTTTGCTAGCGATTTTGGTTGTTTGCGATGATTATTAATAACAAGAACGAAGTCAGAATATAAATTATGTGGGGTCACTATTGTTGTCAGAAAAAAATATTCAAAATATTTGATCATAGTTGGATTTGAACTTAGACCACTCACTCAATACTTTTACCCTTACCACTAACTCCACATACAACTCTATAATATATAAGGTCATTATAATATATACATATAAACTCTAATTATTATATATATGAATCTATTAATTATTCAAAAAACATAGGGTCACATGACCCCACGTAACCCACCTTGGATCCACCCCTGATTAATAACAGAAGGTTAATCACGTTGATTACAATTTCTTACAGTTGAAAGGATTCTCCTTTATTCTGTTTGAAAGGGATCCCGAAGGTCTATAGATTAGTCAATGTGTGTTTGTAAACAAAGAGAACTTGATTGTTATATGTGTTCCCTTATGGGACACCTTTATTGTTATATGTTAACACCAAGCTACATGATGTGATTGTTGTTGAGACTATTCTCTTAGGAACAACTGAAATTGTTCCTATGAAATATTTAGATAAGACATTAAGGTGAGTATTGATAAGTTGAATAAATGAGAAATGCTTGGGATCGAGCCCCAATGACACCTTCCTTATGAAGGTGTAAGGTTTGTTTATGCTTGGGATCGAGCCCCGACGTCATCTTCTTTGTGAAGGTGTGAGGTTTATGCTTGGGATCAAGCCCCGATGACACCTTCAGAATGACACCTTCCTTCTGAAGGTGTGAGGTTATTTATGCTTGGGATCGAGCCCCGATGACACTGGTGTGAGGTAAAGTCCAGTATCTACTCTATGGTTTAAATGTACGATAAGAGGAGTGCACACTTAAGGGTTTAGATTCAAAGAGGAAGGTCTACAAAGACCGAGCTTGAGATCGATTCCTGATGACACCTTCCTTGTGAAGGTGTGAGGATAAAAAAATAAATAAGAAAAGAAAAGAAAGAACAAGAAAAGGAAAAGAAAGAAATAAACAAGGAAAGGGAATAAAAGAAAGAAAGAAACAAGGAAAGAAATGAAAGATGGATTAAGCGAGGAAATGAAAAAAATATTGGATTTGTATCTTGTTTTATTTATAAGTCCCAATTTGGGCACTTAGTGTTTACTTACTTTATACTGACGATTTATGTTTGTGTATCTATGTGTCTGAATGTTTTCTCTCAAGTATTGAGTTTTTTTGAGAGCGTGGGTCCCGAGGAATTTCGCTACTTGTACTATTTTATTTTTGGATTTAGAATGTATAAGTACTAATTTCCCTTTTAATAATTTTTTGATGTTTATATTAGCTTTTGGTTGAGAGTATGTAACTCTTCTTGATATTTGGTTGAGTAGAATTCTAGTGTGAATTCCCTTGTTTTCTTATTGTCTAAAGAGATTTTGAAAAGTGTGGTTAGGAGTGTAAATAACAAGCAGAGGTCATACCAAAATCTCGTGCGAATTTAAGGTTTTTAGTATTCTTTAATTAGAATGAGCAAATATTTTCCCAAATAGCCTTAACCCTCGTGGGACAGTGTGGCAGTAACACCAAAAATTTTATGACTTTCGCTATCTAATAAAATGTATTAGGACTAG
Organism: Limonium bicolor; assembly: GCA_023374045.1. Classification (NCBI taxonomy): domain Eukaryota; kingdom Viridiplantae; phylum Streptophyta; class Magnoliopsida; order Caryophyllales; family Plumbaginaceae; genus Limonium; species Limonium bicolor. Next base: position 309,299,289 of record CM041779.1, read on the forward strand.
TACTTAGGTTAAGTAATGGGGGTGTTACAAAAGCAATGGAGGAGGCTTGCAGTGGAGCTCAACATTAGCATATGAAAATTAAAATGTCCACCACTGTTTTCCCTTTTGGTTGGTTTAAAAAAGGACTCAAATAAAATCGTTAATGGTGCTTTGGGTGCTAATATGCTCTAGCCCATATTTTGTTTTGATCACCATCTTACGGGCGATTTAATTTTTTTCATGTTAGTTTTCAACATCAAAGTATGTCCTTAAGAGAAGTAGGATTAGTCTCCTAGTGTTTTGTAGCATCATGAAGAAGCTAGGCATGCTTCTAAAGTCTTAATGACTGTTAGCACTTAGTCTCGCTACTCTTGCAACAACCCCTGAGGCTTCAGTTGCTTATAGTAGTATTGCCTTTTACCAACTCCTGAAAGTAGGTTTTGGAAGTATGCAGTTTCTATGTATATGCTCTTTAAGGTTGTAATGAAAGTTTAAGGAAATGTTGAGTTGAAAAAAAAAAATTCCTGTGGGCACATCATTAAATCTTACGAAAATATGGACAACAACTTATCCTGTCAATTATTTTAAACATATAGGTTTGTGTTATGTATCACATAGGATAAAAGCGGGTTAAGAAGTTGAAAAAGTTTGTCGGGATTTTTATGTGACTGTTTTATGCTCATTAGACTAAAATGTAAGTTTTATCACATAACAATTAGACCCACACTTATGTACGATACCGAGATTTTGGTGGTACGATAGCGCCCCATTCAAAAGATGAGTGTGCCAAAGATGCGATTAAAGAGAAGCTGTGTGAATCTCATTTGCGGTGGCTTGGATATATGAGTAGCAGATCAATGGATGCACCCCTTAAACGTATTGAAACAAGGGAAATAGGATTGGGAGAGCAAGACTCAGACAGACATGGGCTAGGGTGGTCAAGACGAACACGTGGCTACTTGGGATAGATGAAATAATGTCTTTAAAGAGATCGGAATGAAGATGATGTATTTGAGCGGTTGAATGTGTATGATATAATATTGATTTTCTTTTTACTCTTGTTGGAACTTTGAAGTGTTACCGAGGATGGAATCAATTAAAGTATCGATTGAGTCTATCAAAGGCACGAGTCAATCTGACAAAACAAATAAGTCTACCAAGACCAAAGTAATGAAAGGCGGCGTTAAAGCATCGATGAGCCAAAGAACAGAGATTATGAGGATTGAATCTATCATCTCAACAAAGTCTCTTACTAGAAGAAATGTTCATTGACTCCATCGTTGTAACTAATTATGAAATTTAAGGATCCAAACGTGTCTGGTTGTTTTCAATGTTCAACATGAAACGATCAACCTCCTTGGGCCACAATATTCGAATTCATAACCCTAATCATTCGAGAAATAAGTCAATTCTGAAATTAATATTAAAAAACCGTCATATCCCTAGAATTTCAGAACACTCCTTCAACGGTTCCAGAGACTTTACTATATAAAGAGCCAGGGTTTTCAGTTGTTTTTTGTGCTTTCAAGAGATTAGTTTTAGACAACAGATAGAGAAAGCTTTGCATTGTAATTGAGAGAGAAAAGTACGAGTTTTTGTCTTTAGTTTTTTTTTGCACTTATCGATTGAGTCTTTCTAGGTAGGTCATAGACTCATTACACTTGTCATCATTCTGATTAGATATTCTGTTGGATAAGTGAGGAGATCCCACTGAGTAGATCATTTCTACTTAGTGGGCGGTGTAAGTTGTTTTGTTTTACAAAGAAATAAAATAACTTCTATTGTATATTTGATTGAGTTCGACTGATTGTTTCCGCACTCTTAGTACTTAAAAGATTCACATCTTGAATTGTTTTGATTCAGCTGATCAATCCTTCAACTCTCTAAGACAGTTTCCAAAAAAAAAAATTATCTATTTTTTGTATTTTAACTCAACTTTACATTTTTTTTTCACCCTGATAACCCCATTTTGTTTTCTCCCTTACCCTTTATTCCAATCCTGTCACATACCCAGTTTTTTTCGCTCCATTATGTTTTTCTTTCCCGTATTTCATTGGTTTTTCCAGACTTATATAATTATTCACGTTAGTCTGACTCCAATTATTTGGAAATAAGATTTTTATGATGTTGTTTATAAGTTGTATTAACAGTGATCTATCAATCATTGGTCAGTTGTTAATCAGACATAGAAAAAGAAAAACAAAAGAAAAAAGCAGTTAAAAATCTGCATCACAAATGGACCCATCTTTATACAAATTCTTTTAATACTATATTTTCAAGTTATTAATTACTATTAACGGTTTTCATCCTTTTTGTGAAATTTGATATATAAAAACCAGTTATCCATCTTGTGCAACTGCTACTGAGATTTATTGGCAAACGTAGTTCATATTAATGCGATCCGCACAGTATTCGAAATACCAGTGGTTTAACATCACAAGTGGGAAAAACAATGAAAACGTGAAGAAAACAGAAGAAAATATCCGCAAAGATGTGTCAATCAGCGGGGGAGGTTGTGCCAAGGAAGGACACAAATGAAAATGTGGACAAACAGAGCAGAAGCAGGACACCAGAGTGCATCGGCAGTTTGGCACGCTAGGAGCAGGCCAGGCTGCCCACTTTGTCCATTTTATTTTGTTACCATTATTTTTTTATCTTCAAAAAACATTAGTCTTTTCATATCGCAGTCGCAGCCTAGCTACTTGCCCATTTGCTTTCTTGAATTATCTTTTTTAATCATCTGCACCCGCTTCCCACCTCCACCCATCTGATTCTCCTCCTTCCTCTTAATCTCCTTCTCGACAAACCATTAGCAGACAAGGTACATCTTTAGTCTATCTCTCTGCTGCTTCCTGACTCAACAACAATTCATATATAAATGTACTACCTCCGTCCCAGTTTGATTGTCCTGTTTGCTTTTTGGCACGTTTTTCCACTTCAATATTAAGCATATTAGATAAAATAATTTTATAAAATTAATTTTTGCAATGTATAGTTTATGACCTAAGGAATCTACTACAAAAGTTAGATTTATAAAATTATATCATCTTATATGTTAAATGTTGAAGTCAAACGACATGTTCAAATAGTAAACAGGACGGTCAAGACGGGACGGAGGGAGTATTAACTTCCCTTCCATCCCCGTCACTCTTTCTCTCTCTCTCTTCTCTCGCACACACACACAGTGCTTCCTTTCTCATCGCCTTCAATGCTGTACGTATCACTTCACACCCAAGCCAACAACAACTCGAAGTAATTCCCACATATCAATCAAATTTCAGCACAACAAATCACTTCTTTCAACTAACAGAAAGAACCCAGAAACCAGATGGGTGAATTTCTTGACAGATTGAAAGGATTCGTGAACAATAGATGGCTGGTGTTAGTAGCTGCAATGTGGGTACAATCCTGCGCAGGGATTGGGTATGTATTTGGGAGCATATCACCGGTGATTAAGAGGACACTGAACTACAACCAGAGACAGATTGCGAGTCTTGGGGTTGCGAAAGACTTGGGTGATAGTGTGGGTTTCTTGGCTGGTAGTCTCAGTGAAGTCTTGCCTCTCTGGGCTGCTCTTCTTGTTGGTGCTCTCCAGAATCTAATTGGTTATGGCTGGGTTTGGCTTGTTGTTATCGGTAAATCGCCGCCTTTGCCTCTCTGGGCTGTGAGTATTAATTTCTCTCCTTCATCTATCTTTTCTTGTGTTGCACGTACCCATCTGATTAGGTCATGGTTGTTTTCTGATTTGACTCTGCAAGAATCCTTATTTTCTTCTGTGGTTCATAAAGTATTCACGTTGTACATTATTTTCTTTGTCGTTTTGTTCATTATCCTCTCATTGACTGGTTGTGAATTGCTTTTATTGTAAGTAATGAAAGTTGTTCAAAGAAAAAACGGGTTTTACTCGAAGGCGAAATACATTTTTGGATCAGAAGCTATTCAACTTTGAATCATCATTTTTGTTATTTGAGTTTCGTGTGGGAGTTATGAAAAAAATCCTTTTTCTCTCTTCGTTTCTTCAGTTGGAAACAATATAATGTGAGAACAATTTCTTATAAAATCTAAATAAACAAGAAAATTTATGAAAGAATAAACAATTTCTTATAAGTGCTCAATACAACTCAGACAAAGAAATAGACTTACCAGTGCAGCCTTCTTGAATCATTAGAATCTTTCAGCTTCCATATTCATCCTCTTTTTGCCTTTTTATGCACCTTTTTTGCTTTTTGTGGACACTGCTTGCATTAATGCATCTCTGTCAATTTGGAGAAAAGTAATAGTTTGTCTATTCCCTTTTTGACGAGAGTTGGTAACAACACATTATCCATTCAATAGCACGTAGGATGTCATTTCTGATCCAAAAGGCTAAATTTTTAAGCACATGCTCAAATCATATTGTCTTCCACCAAGGAATTCGTGACCATGCACATATAAAGTAATAATCTCCCTCCACTATATACTACTAGCTATGTGCTTTCAACTTTTTGCTGATTTGATTTCTGTGAGCTATAATTCTGCTTCTGCTAATCGCCTATTTATGATGAAAAGACTACTACTATATGTACAGTATTTGCCTGCTTTCTGAATTCTGATACAATGAAAAATTCCATGAACAATTCTACCAATATTCCAGATGTGTATTCTCATATTCATGGGAACAAACGGAGAGTGCTACTTCAACACAGCTGCACTAGTTTCATGCGTGCAAAACTTCCCAAAAAGCAGGGGTCCAATAGTTGGGATACTGAAAGGGTTTGCGGGATTAAGCGGAGCAATTCTAACCCAAATGTATGCACTAATTCATAGCCCTGATCATGCATCACTCATCTTCATGATTGCTGTTGGACCATTCATGGTCATAGTTTCATTGATGTTCATAATTCGTCCAGTTGGAGGTCACAGACAGATCCATCCATCGGATGGATGCAGCTTCACTTATGTATATACTGTCTGCCTTGTATTGGCAGCTTATTTAATGGGTGTAATGCTTGTTGAAGATCTCGTCAAAATCAGCCATAGAGTAATCGTTACATTCACTGTCATACTATTTGTGCTTCTCCTCCTACCCATATACATACCCATCTCCATGAGCTTTTCAGGAGATCCACCATCACAACCAACAAGACCGTCTACAGAAAAGCTGCCTTTGCTGGTCGAAACTGAGAAGCAGCAGCAACAGAGAGAATCACATCAAGTGGTTGAGACAGAGGAGGTTATATTCAGTGAGGTTGAGGATGAAGAGAAGGTTAAGGAAATGGATTCCCTTTCTGCTTCTGAGAGGCAGAGAAGGATTGCACAACTGCAAACAACAATAGCACAAGCGGCTGCTGAAGGAGCTGTAAGAGTGAAGAGGAGGAGAGGACCGCATAGAGGAGAGGATTTCACGCTGTCTCAAGCATTGATTAAGGCTGATTTCTGGCTTATATTTTTGTCACTTCTGTTAGGGTCGGGTTCGGGTTTGACTGTCATTGATAATCTGGGTCAGATGAGCCAGTCTCTTGGGTATGATAACACCCACATCTTTGTTTCGATGATCAGTATTTGGAACTTCCTTGGACGTGTTGGGGGTGGATACTTCTCCGAGATCATTGTTAGGTATTAGTACCAGTTCTTTTTTTATAGTTTTATGACTGATTGATTCCGTTTTCGTAATTATAATTGAATTATGGTATGGTACTATGTATAAGGGATCATGCTTATCCAAGACCAGTGGCAATAGCAGCGGCACAAATTGTGATGGCAGTGGGACATTTCTTCCTAGGAATGGGATGGCCAGGCGCAATGTACATCGGAACCTTGTTGATTGGTCTTGGGTACGGAGCACATTGGGCGATCGTGCCAGCCACCGCATCAGAGCTTTTTGGATTGAAGAAGTTTGGTGCTTTGTATAATTTCTTGACACTGGCAAACCCAGCCGGTTCACTTGTTTTCTCGGGCTTAATTGCTAGTGGAATATACGACTACGAAGCGGAACAGCAAGCCAACCGGCGCCACCACCACCTCCACCATCATCAACTGCCTGGTGGTGAGTCTATAACGTTTATCAGATCTGGTGTTGTGGGTGTAGATGAACCGCTGAAATGTGATGGAGCGGTATGTTTTTTCTTCACTTCAATGATCATGTCCATGTTCTGCATCGTTGGAGCTGGGTTGAGTATGATCCTTGTTCGTAGGACGAAGGTTGTTTATGCTCACCTCTATGGAAAGCCTCCTCGTGCTTGATTTTTTTTTTTTAGAAAAAAAAGTTTGGAATTATCAGAGTGGCGACCCTAATTAAGTTTCCATTGGAGATTGATTTGGAAGCGTATACGGATGGACACGGAAAAGAAGAACCCTAGCCGCCAATTTCGTTGTGTTCTGTGGCAGATGTATGATCAATGGGTAAATTGATTGTAAAGGGGTCATTTGTTGTATGATTATTATGAGAAAATTCAACTTCTTTGCGTTGTAAGTAGATAAATCTTTATCTTCTTCTATTCATGGAAAGTTAGTGTCCAAATTTGTTTTTTTCTTGTTGAGATTGAATTGTGATTCCATTTTTGGCCAAGCTCAATTTGACATGATCTGATCTTTTAGGTGTTTGAGCCAATATTGGAGCGGCAACCGCTTGGATGTATATAGGATTCTAACTCCAGAATCAAGCTCTGTTCTCTAAATTGTTGTATATGTCCTCATATCTCGTTTTTCGTGCTGTTTTTGTTGTTCCTCTGTTTCATTATTCGTAAACGATTTGACTTCCTCATTTGGCCCTTTGTCCTGTTCACGCGATTGCCGGAATATTGGCCAGAACACCGCTCATACATTACTACTATAATAACAACCCCAATGTGACTGAGCTACATTCGAATGTATCTAACATGGCTATAGCCTTATAATAGCTACATTAGGGATAAATTTTATAAATTGGAAAAGTTGGGAGGGAGAACCGCTTGTTTTTTTTTTCATTTCTCTCTTTTTTTTCTTTTATTCTATTTTTTTATCTTTATCACAACATAAAATTTAAATGGTTATAACTTTTAATATATAAGTCTAAAATGAAAAAAAATTATATCATTGTTCACTTAAATTCAAATTCTTCAAAAGAAGACCAGTCATGGATATGTTTTGACAATTTTTTTAATAAATTCATTTTTTACATGTATACGATGATATTTTAATGTGAGGATGTCTGTACATATTTTAATGGGAGAATGTACACGTTTTAATGTGACAATGTACATGTTCTTTAATAAACATCAGTACATGTTTGTATGATCATCTGTATAAGTTTTCTCCCTAATATGTACTGATTTTAATCTAAGGATGTACATATTAATTGATTCATACAGATTTATGTGACCATCTATATATTTTTAATGCGAGGATGTACATGTTTTTACGTGTGGATGTACATGTTTTAATGAACATTTGTACAGGTTTGTATGACCTTCTATACAAGTTTTCTTTTACATTCTGTACATTATACATGTAAAATAATGGGAAAATTACATCCCCTACCCATGACGTTTGGCGAAATTACACACCCCACCAACGAGGTTTCAAAAATTACTTTGCTCACCCATGTGGTTTCCTCTATTTTACATCCAGCAACTTTTCTAATATTTGATCAAGTTAAAAGATGGTTAAATGTTATCCAAAATTGATGAAAGTTTACATGGACGATGCTAAGGTGTTATATTTTGATCTAGCGTGAAATCCAAAGTTTTTTAAGCTCATATGTGATTCGTGGGACCCAATGAAACATGTGACATGTGAACATATCTTCATTGGGTCCCACAGGTCATATATGACCTTAAAAAACTTTGGATTTGACATTGGACAAAAATATAACACCTTAGCATCATCTATGTAAAGTTTTATCAATTTTAGACAACATTTAAGCCTCGTTTAAGTTGATCAAATATTAAAAAAGTTGCCAGATGTAAAATAGAGGAAACCACATGGGTGGGCAAAGTAATTTTTGAAACCTCGTGGGTGAGGTGTGTAATTTCACCAAACGTCATGGGTGAGGGATGTAATTTTTTAAAAAAAGTTGTCAAAATATATCCATGACTGGTCTTATTTTGAAGAGTTTGAATTTAGGTGAACACTGATATATATTTTTTTTCATTTTGGACTTATATATTAAAAGTTACAACAATCGAAAGTTTTTGTGATAAAATAAGAAAAATAATAAAAATCTTAAAAAAGAAAAAAAACCAAACTCGCGCGCATGCACATTGTAGGTTTGTATGTAGCGATCTGGCTATAGTCACTTTAGCCAAGAATTTGGCTAACATACCGCCAACAGCTAGACAAAATATCGATATAACGGGAGTGGATTTTGTGACGGACAGTGACTCCGTTTCTCACGGAAGCGAGTGGGAGAGGGCTTTAACGTTCAATCCAACTCTTTGAGTACTGTAGGTATGTATTGATGTGTGCACTATAAGTAAACAATATATATTGGTACCTCCCTCGTTGGCAATAATTTTTAGGGAAATTTATGAAATGTTACTATATTTTTGGCTAATTCATGAAATGCCACTAAAAAAAAGAAAGTCACGAAATGTCATTATATTTTCTGAAAAGTTCATGAAATACCACTATAGATGGAAAAAAGACAAAAATACTTCTACTAGTTAACAAAGTACTTTTAAAGTTCACAATATGCCCCTAAGTGTTAAAAATTAATAAAATATCACAAAATATCAAAATACAATAAAAAATAAAAAAATAAAAGAATTTATAAAAAGTTAAAAAAATTATAAATTTTTTTAAAAATTTATAAAATTATAAAAATTATAAAAATTATAAAATTCAAAAAAAATCAAAAATTATAAAATTGCAAAAATTGAAAAAATTGAAAAAAAATGAAAAAATTATTAAATATTTAAAAAATAAATATTTTAATTTTTTAAAATTTATTCAATACCATAACAAGAATATTGAGTTCTAAACAAATAATTTATACCAAATAAGTACCATAATTTGTATCATACATATTTTCTATAAATTTAGATTATTTATTTCATCAAAGTAAATAGTTTTTTTATATTGTTAAGAATTTTAAAAACTAAAATTTCTAAATATAATAATTTATTTGAAATAGAGCGACTGAGAATATATATATATATAACATACAATATTAAACAGTAAAACTTGTTTGAAATGTAGAATAAAACGTTTTCAGAGTAATAATATGCAACTTATTCTTTCTTTGGTTATCATTACTAGCTCATAATATGCATTCTGAAAATGTTTTATTCTACATTTCAAATAAATTTTACTATTTAATATTGTATGTTATATATATATTATTAGTCGCTCTATTTCCAATAAATTATTATATTTAGAAATTTTAGTTTTTAAAATTTATCAGCAATATAAAAATATTCTTTACATTGAAGAAATAAATAATCTAAATTGATAGAAAATAATAATTAAAAAATGTATGATAAAAAATATGGTATATATTTGTAGAAAAATTGGTATCAATTATTTGTTTAGAACTCACTATTCTTTTTATGATATTGAATAAATTTTAAAAAAAGAAAATATTTACTTTTTTAATATTTATTGATATTTTCATTATTTTGAATTTTTTTTATTTTTTTAAATTTTTATTTTTTTTGAATTTGTATAAATTTTTATAATTTTTAATTTTTTTTATATTTTTATTGTATTTTGATATTTTGTTAAATTTTGAACACTTAAAGGCATATTGTGAACTTTAAAAATACTTTCTTAACTAGTAGGGGTATTTTTACCTTTTTTTCCAACTATAGGGGCATTTCATAGACTTTTCAAAAAATATTATGGCATTTTGTGACTTTTTTTTAGTGGCTTTTCATGAATTAGCCAAAAATATAGTGGCATTTCATGAAATTTCCCTAATTTTTATAAGCTTTTTATTTTATCACATTTTTTCACAATTTTCATCTTAATAGATAATTATTGTTTTGTATATCATCTAAGTAAATATGAAAGGACGTTTATTTTTATAGTCAGATCATTTTATAATATCTAGTTAGTTTATTATAATTCACATATTTATTATGTCATTAAATTTTGATTGTAGTCATATAAATAATCTAAAATATTATATTAATATATTGCATATATTTTAATTACATTTATTTTTTAAGAACAAATTTTGAAAAAAATAGTAAATTTTTGAACAAATTGCTAATATAAAAAGCACTTAGATAATATTTATATTTTTTTCTAAATTAAATAAGTGACAACACTTAGGGGCATAAGTTGTAAAAATACTTTCTTAACTAGTAGGGGTTTTTTTTGCCTTTTTTCCAATTATAGGGGCATTTCATGGACTTTTCAAAAAATATTGTGGCATTTTGTGACTTTTTTTTAGTGGCATTTCATGAATTAGCCAAAAATATAGTGGCATTTCATAAAATTTTCCTAATTTTTATAAGCTTTTTATTTTATCACATTTTTTCACAATTTTCATCTTAATAGATAATTATTGTTTTGTATATCATCTAAGTAAATATGAAAGGACGTTTATTTTTATAGTCAGATCATTTTATAATATCTAGTTAGTTTATTATAATTCACATATTTATTATGTCATTAAATTTTGATTGTAGTCATATAAATAATCTAAAATATTATATTAATATATTGCATATATTTTAATTACATTTATTTTTTAAGAACAAATTTTGAAAAAAATAGTAAATTTTTGAACAAATTGCTAATATAAAAAGCACTTAGATAATATTTATATTTTTTCTAAATTAAATAAGTGACATATAATCAGTGGCGCGCGGATGTTATGAGTTGTGGGCACGTACCCTCACAGGTTTTTGGTAATAAAAAGTTTTTAGTGTAATAAGTTTATTTTATATAAAGTAGTAAAAGAAATATAAAAAATGGTGTAGTGAAATTTGTTTTGTATTATACTATTGTTAACATTTGCTATATATGTTTTTTCAATGTGCTTCATCTGACTTGTAGTAACCTTTTTAGATATAAAATAATTCTATTTCTTTGTAATTTTGCAAAAAAAATCTCATTTTTTCATTTACTTAGCTATTTTGTCCAACAAAAATCTTGAATATAAAAAAATATTAACTAGAAACTGAATTAATCAAACTAATTACTATCAACAATGAAATTATAATGACTGGTTTAAGGATCAATTTAATAATTTATTGATAGAAAAAAAATCAACTAAGTCCCCCGCAAGTTTCAACCTCTAGGTCTGCCATTGCATATAATGATTTAAAAAAATACTCAACGTAAAATATGAGCCTTCGTGTTATATGTTATCGTCTATTCATAAAACCAAAGATTAATGAATACATAAAATCGACTTAACAACTTAGTTTATTGTTTTTAACGTTTATAACCTTAGCGTTTATCAATCAATCAAGATCTGTAAACTAAAAAATGCTAATAAAATATTCATATACACAATGATCCAATATGAACAGACAAATGAAAAGATATATAATAATTAGTGTCATTGTCTTATAGTAGTGATGGAGATGATTATAGAAGGTTGTGTGTCCATTTCTAATCATTAGTGATCAAAACGTTTATAAGTGATTGTGGATATGTAAAAACCAATGTTAATGAATACGTAAAATTGAGTTTAACAACTCAGTTTATCGTTTCCAAACGTTTATAGTCTTTCGGTTTATCAATCAGTAAAAAACTGATAATGTTAAGAAAATATTCGTATACACCATGATTAAATAACAATGGTCAAAGGAAAAGATACATAACAGATATTGTCATCTTTTCTATAATAGTGATGAAAATGATTATATAAGGTTATGAACATGTTTCTAATCATCAGTGGAAACATTTATAAATTATCGTGGATACGTAAAAATTAAGGTTAAATGAGTACATAAAATCGAATCCAACAACTCAGTTTATTGTTTCCAAACGTTTATAGCCTTCACGCTCATCAATAAGTTAAGCTCTACAGGGCCGTCTTGATGATTTTCGGGGCCCCGTGCTAAAATCTAAAAAGTGCCTCTTATAGAATTAAATTATGTTAAGATAAAAAAATTACAAAATTAAAATATATAAAATGAGGGCCCTTATAACATTTCATATAAAATAAATTTAGACATTTTATAATTTTCTCATGACAAACTCTAAATAGATTAAATAAAATTGGGCCCCTAATATTTGGGGGCCCTGTTCGATCGGGCTGCTTGCACAGGCCATGAGCCGGGCATGAAGCTCTATGAACTAATAAATTGTGAGAAAATATTCTTATACACAATGAATCGACAAGAACAGCCAAATGAAAAGATATATAACAGTTAGTGCCATCTATTTTAATATAGTTATGGAAACGATTATAGAGGTTTGTGTACATGTATCTATCATCAGTACAAACGTTTATAAATTATTATGGATACGTAAAAATCAAGCTTAAATGAATACGTAAATTTAACTTCAACAACTTAGTTTATCGTTTCCATATGTTTATAGCCTTCACATTTATCAAACAGTCAAGCTCTATAAACAGATAAAATGGTAAGAAATATTCATATACACAATTATTCGATAAGAACGGCCAAGGAAAAGATATGTATAATAGTTAGTGTCATCAATTTTAAAATAGTCATGGAAACGATTATAAAAGATTGTGTACATGTTTATAATAATCAGTAGAAACGTTTATAAATTATCGTGGATACATAAAAACTAAGGTTAAATGAATACTAAAATTAACTTCAACAACTCAGTTTATCATTTCCAAAAGTGTATAGTCTTCGGGTTTATTAATCAGTTAAGATCTATAAACTAATAAATACCAAGAAAATATTCTTATACATAATGATTCGATGAGCACAGCCAAGCAAAAAATATATAACAGTTACATCTTTTTTATAATAGTGATGGAAACGATTATAAAAGGTTGTGTAAAGGTTTCTAATCATCAGGGAAAAGATAAACGTTAAACCATAAACCCTAAAGTATAGAATGAGTTAAAAAAGATTACCCTACACTACACATCCTAAAAACCAACAGGAGAATGGGGGTGACATAATGATTAGCTCTATCGATTATTTGAAATTGTCAATATTATTTTGATTTATTTAAAAATTAATATAATTTGATTGAATATGAATTAAATTTTAGAAAATTCAAAATAATATAAGTACATAGCCCAAAATAATCACTCTCACAGAGGAATAACGCTCCAAGAAATGAGAGTCGGAGTGCGATCTTCTTGATACGCCGACAACCCTAAATTTGCTGCGCCGATTCCCCAAATTGTGGTGGCCATTTCTCGTGCCCACCAGCTTTGTCTCCTCTCCACCTGTCTTTCCGTCTCTATACTAGCTCTATGGAGGATCTGGGTATCGCGGAGCAGATCGCAAAGAAGAAGCGAAGCCATGGATCTTTTGCATCGGTGCTGGGAGCCGATAACCAGGCTACGATTTCGCAGAATCAAAGCATGTTGGGGAAGGAACCCCAACCAATTTCTTTTAGTGCCGCCGCTAGGGGTAACCCGAAGGAGGGGGTGTTTGATGCCTTTGAGGACTTCGAAGAAGTTTCGGATGAGGAAGAAGATCCGATGGATGAGGAGGACGTGAGATGCCCGACTATCTCACTCACTAAAGAGCAGAAAATGAGGTTCCGACAGCCATGGAAACAGGCAATAATTGTCAAACTACTTGGGAAAACCCTCCCGATGAAGGTTCTGTATGAAATCTTGAAGCGGAGATGGAATCTACACGGTGAGTTCCACATGGATGACCTAACTAATGGCTTCTTCAAGATTTCCTTCTCGAATCAGGAGGATATGGTCTTTGTACTCTCGGAGGGTCCGTGGCCAATCCAGGATCACTATCTCACAATTAGGCGGTGGCGCCCAAATTTCAATCCCAACTCCGAGGCGCTGTCCTCTCTTGAGGTTCTAGTCCGTTTCCCGGATTTGCCTAGTGAGTACTACAACCCTGAATTTCTATCCATTGTCGGTGCAAAGGTGGGGAGAGTTAAAAGAGTGGACCTGTCCCCGACGACCTTTGGAAAATCTCGGCTTGCGCGGGTTGCAGTTGAGGTTGATCTTACAAAGCCCCTGCTTGCAAAGTATAAATTTCGGCGCCGGATCATGAAAGTCGAATACGAAGGTTTGCATTTGGTGTGCTTCAAGTGTGGATGTTATGGGCATAAAGATTCGGGGTGCCCGTTTAACCTTGAGTCAGAATCTGTTCATCAAGATGAGGGAATAAAACTTGTTCAGGAGCAACAATCAGATAACGTCTCACATATAGTGGATGAGTATGGTGATTGGATGGTCCCAAAGAGAAGGAATACTTTCAAGAAGTCTCTGATTCCTAAGAAACCTGTGCAACAACTGAAACAGAAAGAAGTTCATTCCGAGTCGAGATTTGCTGTTTTAGAAAAAGGAGAATCTCCCCCAGTACAATCGACTGAGGTGCCCACTCCCCGTATTAATCAGACGACCGGCAGGTGCCCTAACCCAAAGTCTAAAGGCCCTGCTCAGGGCCAGCTTCCTCAAGCAGAGAATATTATGCAGTTAGATAAAGTTTCTAAGGATCCAGTGAGTCGTGAGCCCATGCCGAAGCCTTCTGAAGATAACCCAGGAGGTATTGAGAGTCGTGTCTTTAGAAGCAGCAGCTCTGAGTTGCCAGAACATGTTGATGCAGATATAAACCCCGGTAGCTGCCCTACTAATCAGGTTACTCAGTTGGTTAATTTTTTCCAACCTGCAGGAGGTATATAGCTTTTCACCCTTACTATTATGTCTAATAAAATTGTTTTTTGGAATGTAAGAGGGGCCCTCAAGCCCAGCTTTCATCGTGCGATTAAGAACCTTATTAGAGGTAACTGTCCTGATATTATGGTTTTGCTTGAGCCTAGGATTAGTGGCTCTACTGCTGATGCTGTCTGTGCTAGGTTAGGTTTTGAAAATTCTTTTCGTGTTGAAGCTGAGGGCTTCAGTGGTGGTATTTGGTTGTTCTGGAATAATAAGGTTTTGCTAGATGTTGTTGGTAGTAACCAACAATTTGTTCACTGCAAAGTTACCTCTGGCAATAAAATCTTTTTACTCACTGCTGTTTATGCGCGTCCCTCCCCTGTTTTTAGGAATTCTCTTTGGGGCAGCTTAGATAGTATTCAACCTTTGGATAATTTCCCGTGGGTTTTGGGTGGTGATTTCAATGCCACGCTCTTTGCCTCTGATAGAAGTCCTTGTTCGTCTAGAAACTTTGGGATTGA
The DNA here is from genome assembly GCA_023374045.1 of Limonium bicolor. NCBI lineage: Eukaryota > Viridiplantae > Streptophyta > Magnoliopsida > Caryophyllales > Plumbaginaceae > Limonium > Limonium bicolor. The sequence continues at coordinate 309,314,487 of CM041779.1, forward strand.
TAGGAATTTTGTTAACTGGGTCAATAGTAGAGGCCTGGTCCTGGTTAAGACTAATGGCAATAATTTTACGTGGTCTAATGGTAGTCAAAGAGCATGTCTTGACAGGGTCTTGGCTTCGGCAGATTGGGTTAATGATTTTTCCTTTGCCTCTGTGGATGTCCTTTCTAGATTTGCATCTGACCATAGCCCTCTGCTGCTTTCCCTTAACTCTCACCTTAACAGATCTCCTAGGCCTCATTCTTTTAAGATGCTTGCTGCTTGGTTCACCCATCCTGATTTCAGTCCAACCGTGTGTCATAATTGGAATAGGGATTATTCCCTTGATAAATCTTTAGAGTCTATTCGTGGTCACTTGTTGGAGTGGAATCGTAAGGTGTTTGGCCATATCATTTTTAACAAGCGTAGGATTGAGGCTAGGCTTCGTGGCATTCAGAAAGCCATTGATAATGGCAGGGGTAGACACTTAGTAGGGCTTGAGTCCTCTTTGACCAAGGAGCTTGATATGTGGCTTCTTAGAGAAGAATCTTTGTGGCAGCAGAGATCTAGGGACCAATGGGTGGGTCTTGGGGACAAGAACACTTCCTTTTTCCATCTTAAAACTAAGCTTCGTAAGCAGCGGAACAGAATTGATAAACTCCTTGACAGTAGTGGCTGTTGGGTCTCTGAATCTGAGGATATTGAGAAAGTTCTGGTTCAGCATTTTGAAAAGTTGTTTACTGCAGACCCGGATTTTTGTTTTAACCCTATTGGTCATGACTTTCCTATCCTTAGCAGTAGTGATAAGGCCAACTTGGCAAAGCCTATTGACCTTGCTGAGCTTACTTTAGCCCTAAAGTCTATGAAACCGTTTAAGGCGCCTGGTAAGGATGGGTTTCCTGCGGCTTTTTTCCAAAAATTCTGGAACCTCTTAAGCCCATCTGTTCTCAGGTTTGCTCAAGAGTCCTTTCATAATCAGAAAATTGACCATAGGCTCAATGAGACTTTGCTTGTCCTCATTCCCAAAGTAGGCTGCCCAACTTCTGTTGCCCAATACCGCCCAATTTCCCTTTGTCAAACCCAATATAAAATCTTCTCCAAAGTTCTGACTAATAGACTTAAGCCTTTTATGAGTATGTGGATCTCTGACTGCCAGGCTAGTTTTGTTCCTGGCCGCAGTATCTTTGAGAACATAATCCTAGTTCAGGAGGTTATTCACTATATGCAAAATACGAAGAGTAGAGAGGGTTGCATTGCTATGAAAATTGATCTTGCTAAGGCCTATGATAGGCTCTCTTGGCAGTTTATAGCGGATACTCTAAACTGCCTTGGCATCCCTGTTAATTTAAGAAATGTGATTATGGATTGCATTACTTCCACCTCTTTTCAAATCTGCTGGAATGGTAATATTTCTAAACCTTTTTCTGCTGGTAGGGGGATTAGGCAGGGTGATCCTTTGTCACCTTTCATTTTTGTTTTATGCATGGAGAGGCTAGCTTGTCTCATAAATGCTAGTGTGTCTAGAAAAGAGTGGAAGCCCATTTCCCTTGGGAAAAGAGGAATCAACCTTTCCCACTGTTTTTTCGCAGATGACCTTGTTCTTTTTGGTGTGGCCTCTCTGCAACAAGTTCGAACTATGTCTGAGTGTCTTGAGGAATTCTGCGCGGCTTCTGGACAGTGTGTTAGCCTTGACAAGTCTTCTATCTTAATCTCTAAAAATATCAATGCTGAGAGGGCCGAGGCCATTAGCCTTGAGGCAAGTATGCCCATAACTAGAAATTTTGGAAAATATTTGGGAGTTATTCTTAAGCAAGGTAGAGGGGCCCAATCCCACAATCTAATTATTGCTAGAATCAGAGATAAGCTGGCTGGATGGAAAGCCAAATCTCTGTCCATGGCTGGCCGTATCTGCCTTGTCAAAAGCTGTGTCTCTTCAATCCCTATCCATTCTATGCAGTGTCAGCTTCTCCCGGTCACGGTTTGTGATAAAATAGACAAACTGAGTAGGGATTTTATTTGGGGTCATGACTCTGATGTTAGGAAATGGCATGATATTAGTTGGGACACTTTCTGCAAACCTAAGAACAAAGGTGGTTTAGGGCTTAGACAATCTAGGCTTATGAATCTTGCCTGTTTTGGAAAGATAGCATGGAATGTAGCTAGGAAATCTGATAATTTCTGTTACAAGGTTTTGCGAAGAAAATACACTAATCCTACCTCGAATCGTGGGTCTGTTATTTGGAAAAGTGTACAGAAGTGTAGTTCTTTGATCTCTGATGGTTCACGGTGGGTGGTCAGCAATGGTGACTCCATTAAATTTTGGAAGGATAGATGGATAGCAGATTTCACTCTAGAATCTAAAGCTACTAATACTGTCCCTAGCCATGACCTTGAGAAAAGACTGGTGGACTATTGGGACAGATGTAGGGGCTGGAGATGGGATCTTCTCTCGAACTTACTGCCTCCTAATATCTTGAATCTTTTGTAGGGGTCCGCTGTATACTTGGAGTCTGGGTCTGATTTTATTACCTGGTGGCCTGAGGGTAATGGGAACTATAGTGTCAAGTCAGCATACTCTCTCCTTACTAAGCATAATAGCCAATGCAATCTGGATAATGCTGAGGCCTTTTCTCTGATCTGGAAATTACCGATCCAGGAGCGTGTGAAATTATTTGTTTGGCGTGTCCTACTTTGTAAACTTATGACAAATTCTAGGAGATTTAGCTTGGGTATGACTGATAATAAGTCCTGTCATTTTTGTGGCTCTGAAGAGACTATACTGCATATTCTCCGTGATTGTTCAGTGGCTAGGAGGATATGGTGTAAACTTATTCCTGCTAGTATGTTTACTAACTTCTTTGGTTGTAGTCTGCAGGAATGGATAAAGAGTAATCTCAGAAAGGTCTCAGGCGTACTCATTAATATTAATTGGAATATGGTGTTCCCCATTGCCTGTTTTATGTTATGGAAGTGGAGAAATGATAAAATCTTTGGTGATGATCACATAATTTTTCTCCCTTTTAGAAGTGTGTTGTTGAGATGCCAGCAGAATAAGAGGGCACAACAATACGCACAGAGTCTGGTTTCTGTTTGGACCAGGGATAGTCATCCTGCCTCCAGGGATTCCTTTAATCTCTCTGATGATCCTTGCTCCTCTATTTTTAGTATTGATGGTGCTACTTGTCTGTCCTCAGGTGTAGCGGCTGCGGGTGGAACCTTGAGGAGCAGAAGTGGCGACTGGTTACGTGGCTTTGTAGCAACTTTTGGACTCCTCAATCCCCTGCACTCAGAAGCAATGGCCCTCCTTCATGCCAGTCGGATCGTGAAAGAAGCGGGTCTTGAAGGTGTGAAGATTGTTTCGGATTCTGCTCAACTGGTGGAGCTGTTCAAGCATTGCCCTGATCAGCATGTTTTAAAGCCTATTCTTGTAGAATGCGCAGCTAACTTAGAATCTGTTAGAGGTGTTAGCTTTGAAAATGTTCCACGTTTGTCTAATAAGGTTGCAGACTGTATTGCTAAGTCTGGGCTTGCTTTGGCCTTTGGTTGTATTATGCTCCCTGATCCCCCTAGTTGTATTGCTAACCAACTTGCTGAGGATAAATCCTCTCTATTCTTAATAAGAGATGAGGGCTAGTTAGCCCCCCGTTTCAGATCAAAAAAAAAATGTTAGTCACTCGTTGTTTTCTTTTTTCTACTTTCTTGAAAGAGAAAAAAAAAATTGTGCAAACTTAAATTATAAACTAACTAAGTAATTATGTCTTTACAATGAAGTTTGTCGGTAATTAATTTTCTTCCTATTATATATATTGTGCTTTTACCTCAAAATTGACAACCAGTCTTTATTTCTTAAAAACAAAGACAATAAAACCAATATTTATTTATGATTAAGTTGTTCTCATATTTGTTGTAGGAGAGCTTTTTTTCCGTATCTTATATCTGCACTCGAGCAGCTCCACTCTAAAAAAATGAAAACCATATTGAAATTATCAAGTACAATACACTAATCGATGGTGAAGATTGAGTCCATCGCAGACAAAGATTTACCTTCCATCACCAAATCTTCCCGCCATAAAGCAGGATCCTTTATCAAGCTAATAAGACATCTATCTGATAAGTGTAGAGAGATAAGTTTAAATTGTTCTTTTTATTTGTCTGCGGTATTTATACACAAGAGATCATCATTGTTAGGAGGTTACTAAAAGCTCTTCACTAGTGACTGAATACTAATAATGAGGAAGAGAAGGATAATTACAAGTAATTGTAAATATAAAGAGGATAATTCTGTAACAACTAATAGTAAACATAATTAGTATTATTATTTTGTAACATGCAACCGCAAGTTGGACGGCGAGTAGGAAAGTCCAAGCTTGTTGATGATGCACTTGAACGGGGTGCGGTGTAGCAGTTTGGTTAGGACATATACTAGTAGGTCACATGTGGAGACATGAGCGATACAGAAGACTTCTTGTTGTACATACTGGCCAACAAAATGAGAAGCAAGGGCAATGTGTTTCATGCGTGAATAGAATACCGGGTTTGAAGAGAGGAAAGTGACACCCAAGTTATCACAATGTAAGAAAGGTTGATGAACTCGATGGTGGAGTTCCTTAAAGAGGGAAAGTAGCCACAAAACTTTTGACACGATATCAGAAAGAGCACGATATTCAGCTGCTGTTGTAGATCGAGCAACAGCCCATTGCTTGCGTGAGCTCCAAGACACAAGGGTTGAACCAAGGTAAATGATATAGCCAGTGGTGGAGATAGTCATCGCGGTCTTCAGCCCATTCGGCATCAAAGAAAGCATGGAGCGACATGGATGGGCCTGGCGCGATGCAAATTCCTTTGTCAATCGTACCCACTAAGAAGCAAAGTAGTCGTTTAAGTGCAGCCCAGTGAGAAGTCGTTGGATGTTGAAGGAATTGAGATAGGCGGTTGATGGTATAAGCAACATCAGGATGGGTTAAGCTTAGGTACTAGAGGCTGCCAACAAGAGATCTGTAGTCACTGGGATTGGGTATTGGATCACCGGATTTATGCAGAAGAGGAGCAGACACACAGAGGGGAGTGAAGACAGGTTTGGCATCTACCATCCCGACTTTGAGAAGAACATCAGTTACATATTTGCGCTGAGAGAGGAATAGGCTACTAGAGGAATGAGGGAAGACCTTGCAAGGTCTTTGAGGGATAAACGGGCAGCAAGACGGCTGATGAGATTGTTGATTGCCGAATGGTGGTTGCCGGTGACAATAATGTCGTCAATGTATACTAAGAGAATAAGGAAGACAGAACCAATGGAGTAGGTGAAAAGAGAGGCATCAACAACGAATTATGAAACCTGAGGTGAATTAAGAAAGAGCGAAGTTTTGTGTACCATGCTCGCGGGGCTTGGCGGAGGCCATGTAGCGCTTTGTGAAGTTTATAGACATGATTACGATGGGTTGGATCAGTGAATCCAGATGGTTGCGAGATGTATACCTCTTTTGTTAGTGTGCCTTGAAGGAAGGTGTTGTTAATGTCAAGTTGGCGCAGAGTCCATTCGGTGGAAACTACAAGAGTAAGGAAGACACAAACAGTGACAAGTTTAACAACAGAACTGAAGGTTTCATGAAAGTCCCAGCCAGGTCGTTGGTGACAACCTCTTGCAACTAGTCAGGCTTTGAAATGATCCACAGTGCCATCAAGGTGGTATATGATGCGGAAAACCCATTTGCATCCGACAAGATTTTGAGACGGGTGAGAAGGGAAAAGCGTACATGTGTTATTGGAGCAAAGGGTATCATATTCTTTATGCATTGTTGCCCGCCAAGAAGGGTCCTTGAGGACCTAAGTAATGGTTTCAGGTTCAATATGGGAGGACTGAATGGTGGTATGTAAGTTAAGCTTCTGACTAGGTTTAACAATATTATTTCTTGATCGGGTGACAATTCCTTGAGGTAGGTTGACTTGCGATGGTGGTGGGGTGGCATGGGGATCGGAAGTGGTGGCACTAGTAGAAAATAGATCATTAGTATCGAGGCTATAGCAACGGTTTTTAAGAAGACGTCACATTAGATAATCTAGGGTGTCGGTTCCATACTAAAGTGAAGCTATAGGCGTTAAAATCAAAATTTTATTGATGGCCGGGAGCTTGCGCAGGTATATTATTATAACTGGGGTGTCGGTCACTCTAGAAAGCGACACAATACCTTAGTTTTGAATGTCTCTTCTGGGTATAGATTTTTGTTTCTTTGTCTCTACATTCTGGGTAGCTTGAGACCTGCTGTATGGTTAGTTGATTGCTTCTTTTGTTTTGTTATAACAACACTTGCGATGAGAGGATTTACAACACTAGAAATTGTTACACAGCCTTTTCTTTCCAGATTTTGAGTTTTACTCTAGGGAAAAGTGTACATTGTAGTTATTACCAGATGTTTGTTTGTTTGCTGTAGCACCAGCTTGATGCTGTGGTGATTCCCCTTGTACGTAAACACATAATTAGGCACTGTTTGTTTTGTAGGGAAAATCAAGGGATGGGAAGGGAAAACTAATTGACGGTCCCATCCCCTTGTTTGTATTGAAGGAAAAGTAAGAAAGTTGGGGAATCTATTCCCGTCCATTCCCCCGCCACTTTCATAATTCTATTCCCACACATATCTTACGGGAATGAGGGGAATAAAAAAACTGTTGTCTTAATTTATCGCTCAACTAATTATGTAATATGTTTTGTTAATTTTTAATTTATATGAAAATTTTGTGTAAGTTTACTAACTATATATTTGATAGACAGTTAAGTGCAGTACATTTTTATGATATTCTCCTTCCCCTTTTTACTCAAATTCAAATAAAATATACTTTATTGTCATTCTCATTCCCTTTAATTACAACCAAACAATATACTACTATTCTTATTCCCTTTCCCATTCTCCTTAATTTCCCATTCCCATTCTCATTCTCTTTCTCCTGGTCCATCCAAACGTTGCCTTAGAGGGGGATGAAACCGTGTGATAGGAAATGTTCATATGTAATTTATGATTTTTTGTATATCAATGTAAATATTTTTTATCAGGTTGTATCATATTGAATATTATTACCAGGTGGTGTATTTGAATGATATTATCAGTGTGAACTCTTTTTATATGGGGTGCAAAATTTAAAGAAAAAAATCTCTAAGGTGTCGGGTTTTAAATGACCGACTCCTTAGCATTTTATTATTTTATTCTACAAATACACTCCTGGTGTGGGTTATATGTTGAAAACCGACACCTAAGAATACTCTAAGGTGTTGGTTTTTGTTGAATGTGACACCACAGACTCATACATCCCCGTCATAGGCGTAGTGTAAAGCTTCGGTTTTGGATATCATAAAGCGTCGGTTTTACAAAACCCACACCATAGTACATATCTGAAGCCTCGTTCCCAAAAACCGACGCCTCAGATACAAACCTGCTGTGTCACCCTGCTGAGTGACGGTTTGAAAACCCACACCTAAAGGGTTTTATAACCGACACTAGAGGTGTTTTTTCTACTAGTGTGGACGTGGGTGATGGTTGTGGGGGAGGTACAGCCGGAGAGGGACAGGTTGGAGAGGAGGTAGAAAGGCTGGGATCAAATGAGGTAGGTGCAGTGGGTTGGATGAGAGGTGGCGGAATGATAGCAGGGTCAGGGTTTATAGACGGAGGTGAAGGAGGATCAGTAGCCTTGTTGAGAGAATATGGCCGCGGATGTGGGTGTAAGAGGGGAAAGGAGACTGTGGTCCATTGATTTGGGTGATTTTGTGGTTGTGTAGGTTGTTTTTGTGTGAGGAAAGGAAATGTGGAGTTAACGAATCGAACGTGTATGGAAGGGTAGATCCAACGTGTAGTGGGGTCGAGACAATAATAGGCATGTTGGGTGGTGGGGTAACATATAAAAACACTTGTAATAGATTTTGACTCCAACTTATGGTTAGTATAAGGTTTAACCAAGGATAACATAAGCCGAAATTTTGTAATGTATCATAGTTAGGTTTTTGATGAGATATAAGGGGGGTAAGGAGAGGCATTGTGAAGGGTGGCGGTAGGAAGATGGTTGATAAGGTACACGGCTGTGAGAAGTGCGTGCGGCCAGAAGTCGAGAGGTATACCTGAGTGGGTAAGAAGAGAAAGACCGGTTTCAATAACATGACAGTGTTTGTGTTTGAAAATTCCGTTGTGTTCGAGAGTATGTGAGGGAGTTGTAAAATGACGGATCCCATGTTCACTGAGGTAGGGTCGTAGGCTGATAAATTCTCCTCCATTATTAGAGTATTATTTTTTGATTTTGGAGATAAAGAAATTTTCAACCAGAGATCAAAATTTAATAAAGGTACTGGAAACGTCAAATTTATGTTTAAGCGGATAGAGCCAAGAATAACGTGTGTAATGATCAATAAAGATAACATGATATATGAAACCATCATAAGATAGAATATGAGAGGTCCATACATCCGAAAAGAGAAATTCTAGAAACGAAGTGGAACAAAGAGTGGATGCTCTAAAACGGGAGCCTGTGGCTCTTATTTAAGTGACACGAGGCGTAGGCATCGTGCTGAGACGTGGAGCAAGAAAGAGGCAAATGTGGTTGAATTAACTTGAAAACGGTAGTGGAAGGATGTACTAGAATATGATGCCATGAGTCACTAGAGGTGCGATTGACAAAGATCACATTTGGGGAAGCGGAAGGCCACACGTACAGTCCATCTCTGCAAGGTCCATTAAGTAGTGATGTCTGTTTTGAGACACTGGACATGGAAAGAATTAGGTAAGAAAGTGACGACACAATTTAGTTGTTTTGAAAACTGGGAGTCAGAGAGAATATTTTTAGCGAGGTGAGGAACACAAAGAGTGTTGGAAAGAATAAATGGATGCTCAGATGTACAAAGAGAAAGTGTGCCAGAATGTGTGATACATAAACCTTCGCCACTGCCGGTCAAAAGTTCATCCAGTCCACTATAGGGATACTGAAGAGATAGTTGACTGAGATCGCTGATGACCTGATGTGTGGCTCTGCTGTCGACAACAAAACTGGAGGAGTTGGTAGTATGCGCTACATGAGTTTGAGGGGGAGGAGAACGAGGTGACTAGGGTGGGCGGGCATATGGATATTGTTGACGGAAGAGTGGGCAGTAAGTGATTACATGTCCCTGTTCGCGATAGCACTGACACATTCCAAGGAAGAGACGGGCGTTGGGAGGAGGTATGGGAGAGGCTGGTCGATAGGGAGGAGGCGAGGGTAGGAATGGTTGTTGACGGGGACTGTTGGTGCGGAACCAGAACTAGAGAGTAAGAGCGGTGGCTGGAGTGACATTGTTGTGGCAACAGTATGAGTTCCAGCTCTCGAACCAACAATTTTTCATGAAGCATGTCAATTTTAATGGTTGTGTCACGAGCTTTGATAGCATCAACGGCAGTTTGATAGTTTCCATCAAGATCGTGGTCCGTGAGGGATGAATTTAACCAGACCATTTTCATCTACCTGTTTGTTTAGAGAATCAAGAAGGTCAGTAGTTGACGTAATAGACCGAATGTAATCAGTGATTGTTAGGAAATGAAGAATGGAAAAAGAATTCATTGATTATTCAACCGTGACAATTGTCACATATATCTGTACAGAGAGGAAGAGTACATTGGAGTGCCTTTTATACTAATCTGATATAAACAGACAACTAAAGCATATCAGCAAAATTACAAAATAACCTAAGTACATACTAGAAACGTACATGAGAAGAATATTCCTAGTTACATACTACGAAGGAAAATAAATCTGTATAAACCAAAGTAAGGCACTATATCTTAACACTTCCCCTCAAGATGGAACTCATTATGAGTTTGATCTTGCAAAGAAACAAACCGATATCTTTGAGTATGGATCTGTAATTCCCTGGTAATGTTTTCGTCAAGAAATCAGCAACCTGGTGTTGAGTGGGTATGACTGACTGATATTAATCCACTTTGGATCATCTGCCTTACGAAATGGATATCCACTTCTATGGTTTGGTTCGTTGGTGATCACAGGATTCTTTGCAATGTAAATTGCAGATCTGTTGTCACACTTCAGAGGTATAGGGGTGATGTTGATGACACCTAGCTGGTTGAGCAATCTGCTCAGCCAAGCAAGTTCTACTGTAACAACCTGCATCGCTCTGTATTCTGCTTCTGCAGATGACAAAGAAACACTGCCCTGTTTCTTGGATTTCCAAGAAATGGGCGAACCTCCAAGAATATATAATAACCAGAAACAGATCTTCTAGATATAGGGCAGCTAGCCCAATCACTATAACAGTAAGTTAGAGAGAAATCAGAGTTATTGTTTAGAAGAATACCATAATCAATGGTTCCTTTAATGTACTTGAGTGTGTGGTAAGCAGCGGACATATGTTTGTCTGTTGGTTGCTGAAGAAATTGACTAAGTAATTGAGCTGTAAAGGAAAGGTCTGGTCTTGTGTGGGTGAGGAAATTGATTTTTCCACTAAGCTCCTGTACTCAGTTGGGTTATCTAAAACTTTTCCTTGATCAGGTTTCAGTTTCAGACCCAACTGAAGGGAGCTGCAGCATGTTTTTCATCTATCATATTATATTCTTGTAGCAGTTCAAGGCAAAATTTTCTTTGAGAAATAATTAAGCCCTTTCATGATGGAGAAACTCCATTCCTAAAAAGAAATTAAGGTTCCCCGATCCTTAATACAGAATTTTTTATTCAACTGATCTTTGACAGGTTATTTAACCTAGATCATTGCCTGTAAAAGAACATCATCGACATAACAGCAAGGAATGTGCATCTGTTATAGTATGTTTTGTAAAACAAAGAGTGATCATTTTCTGATTGTTGATACCCTATGTTTTCCAGAAAATCAGTAAGCTTAGAAAACCACTGTCTTGAAGCCTGTTTAAGGCCATACAGTGACTTCTTCAGTTTACAAACAAGATTCTTATGATTAGTGTCCAGGCCTTTTGGCAACTGCATGTAAATTTCTTCATTCAAGTCTCCATGAATGAAGGCATTATTAACATCCAGTTGGCTCAAATGCCACCCCTTTCTTAACGAAACAGCAAGAGAGTTCGTATTGTTGTCATTCTCGACAACAGGTGAAAATGTTTCTGTATAGTCGAGCCCATATCTTGACTAAACCCCTTTGCTACAAGTCTTGCTTTGGTCTTTCAATAGAACCATCTGCCTTTAATTTTGTTTTGTAGATCCATCTACATCCTATGGGTTTTTATTCTTAGGCAGTTTGACTAGTTCCCAAGTCTGATTGTTAATAAGGGCAGTTAGTTCTTTATTCATGGCATTTATCCATGTTCACTTAAGCAAGCTTGTTCTAAGATGTGGGTTTCATGTATTGATAGTGCTTACTAATGCTGTTTTGTTAGAGATAGAGAGAAAGAGTATATAACAGATGGTGTCTCATCGGTTAAAAAAAGGTCAGGGATAGTTGAGTGAGGACTTTTATCCTTGTTTATGTTTCTTCTGTCAGAAATAATATTGGTGAAGATATCTTCATTCAAGGAAGCATGAGTATACAGATGATAATCTCTTAATGGGTAGGAAGTTGTCTCACTCTGGATGATCTCCTTAGATCAGTATCATTGGTGTTCTGTATTTCTACAGTTTCAGGAGGAGCAGAATCTAGTGTTTCAGTATCAAGGGAATTAGGATCAGAAGCGGGATAGCTGTTTCTGTTACAACAGAAACGTTGTTATCAGGGATTTTATCTCAATCTCTATTATGGGAGTTGTGTCTGGGTGAATGAAATCAGGGATATTCCGATTCTTCTGTAGGTTCAGTAAAACTTTGAGTAGATAAAGGTTTACCATGTGTATTACTCTACCTTGCTTTTTTGAAATGGAAAAAACAGATTCATGAAAGAAATCATCCCTTGAGACAGAATGGTGATCTGATAATCTAAGAAGTTTGTGTCCCTTTTGGTTATCTGCTGGACCTAAGTAGGCACATGGAGAAGATTTTGGGGTTAAATTTGCCACTAGTGCTCCTAGGTTTAGCATGTAACATAAGCATCCAAAAAACCCTTAAATGTTTATATTCAGGATGTGAGTTTATAAAGGTATTTGTATGGGGTTTTTCCATGTAGAGAAGTATTGGGGCCTATTGATTATGGGGTTGCATAGAGTATGGATTCTCCCCAAAATTCTATTGGTAAGAGATGTAAAGAATAGTACGAAGATGTTCCATAAGATAACGGTGTTCCTTTCCACTACCCCGTTTGTGGGGAGTATAAGGGCAGGCTGGTTTCTGGACATACCTAGATTGTTAAAGTAGGTTTTACCCTCATTGGATGAACCACAATCAAAAGCATTGTCAGATCTGATTTTTTGTGTTTTTTATAAACTGTCTCCTATAAAGCTAATGAAGTATTTGATAAATGGAAAGCATCAGATTTGGATCGAAGGAAGTTTTACCCCACAAGCTCTAGATTTGTCATCCACTATGGTTTTTAAAAAATATTTTTTATCATCATATGTTAAAGCATTAAAAGGTCCATAAATATCTATGTGGACAAGATCAAATTGTCTTCACTACAAAGTGTTTGATCTTTGAAAAGGGATTCTATGAGCTTTTGCCTTGTGGCAAGAATCCAGACCAAAATCTGAAGGCATTTCATTTCTCTTTATCAGATGCAGTTTACATAGCTTTTCTAAGGGCGCTTGCCCAACTATACTATGCCAAATGAGAATGTATTACTACTCATTTTTCTGATCAGTGAGTACAGGTATGAGTAATGAAGGTTTATCAGACAGATGACCTATTTCTATTACAATCCAGAATACAACCCATTAACTAAACCAACACATAGATCTTTCTTAGAATCAAGGTCCTGCAAAACACTCATTCATGATATATGAGAGCAAAGCATTAAATTGTTTCAGAAGTTGTCGGTAGACAGCAGATTAAATCTAAATCCTTTTCACATATAAAACATCACGCACAACCAGATTGATCATGAATTTAACACTACCTACTCCTTGAATTTGACCAGTATGCCCATCCGGCATTATCACACATCATATGAGCAGGTTTTATAATCATGGAGAAAACAGGTTTTTGTTGCCACAGACATGGTCTGTAGCAGCCTGGTATCTAAGATCCATAAATCTCTCAAGTTTTCGTGCATCCATACATTCAATTCTTTAAGAGTTCCAGTATTAAGGCAAGGTTTAGAGTTACCTGCGAATTGCCTTGATATTCAGCTTCTTCATCAAGCTCCGGAATCCTCTTTTCTTCTTAACAAGGAAGTCATGCACATCTGGCTGTTGTTACCGGTGTGTGATCTTGTGTCTTCAGGTAAGCAACAAGCGCTTTTAATTGTTGATCACTCATCCCTGGGACAGGATGAGGGTTCTGTCTCCCTGGGCGTCGCTTCTTGGTTCCAGACGGCTCAGTGAAGACTTTCTTTTCTTTGTTGACATTATGTTTCCAGTGAGTTGGGAAGTTCCCAGTAACCCAGTAGCAGGAATCGACACTATGTCCAGCCTTCTTGCAATGCGAACATTTAGACTTCTTTTTGTCGCTTTTATCGCTAGTGGTGAATTGACGATTTAGGGTTGCATTTGCAAATGTACTTGTTTCTCCATCAGACTTGCGATTCTTTGCGCTGCACGATGATCTTCTTCTTCACGCAAGAGACCATAAACTTGATCAATTGCTGGCAATGGTTTCATCAGTAGACAGCTCGATCGAAGTGCTTTGTATGAGTCGCACAGCCATCAGAAACTCAAGCACTCTCTGGTTTCTTGTACCTTTGAGACAGCGAGGCGGAACCCAGGAGGAACAAGGGGGGATATCTATCAATTCCTTCTCCTCGTTCCAAACTTTCACCCATTTGGTATAATACTCATTTATTGTCGAACTTCTTGTTCGAGCTTATGATTTTGACGCAGTGAATAAAGTCTGTGCCGGAGGAGCTATCATATCGCTTACAAGATCTTTCACAATTGCTTCCGCCGTGGTGAGATACATGACAGATTCACGGATTGAGTCTTCCAAAGCGGTGAATAACACCCGATAACCATTCCGTTGGTTTTGTCCCAAGTTTTTCTGTTCGATCCCTGGTAGTTCGATCTTTTTGTTGTGCCATCTATAAAACCTAATTTGCTTTTGATATCAAGCCAACAATGAAAGATCGTTTCCATTTAGCGAAACCGGCGCCGTTGAATTTGTAAGCCAAAACGTTGTCTGGGTTATCTGAAGGATGCGTATACAGCTCTTCGTCTTCTGGGCTCATCTTGGAGTAGCTGCTCAAAAAATCCAGATCCACTTTCTTTTCCTTCTTCGGATATTCCGATCTTTCCATCGTCGGATATTTCAAATGTATCTTTTCCTTTGGATACCATTCTGAAGAATGAGGGTAAAAGAATTATACGCGGCGATTTTGATATGCTGGGTATTTCGAGGAGGGAGGAAAGAACGGAAGACTAGGGATTATGGCTGGGATCTTGTTTTGTCGGGAAGGGAAAGAAACCTAATCCAGTTAGATCTTGATACCATGTTAGGAAATGAAGAATGGAAAAAGAATTCATTGATTATTAACGTGACAATTGTCACATATCTGTACAGAGAGGAAGAGTACATTGGAGTGCCTTTTATACTAATCTGATAAAAGACACACTAAAGCATATCAGCAAATTAAAATAACCTAAGTACTACTAGAAACATACTGACAAGAAATTCCTGTTGCTACATACTACGAAGGTAAAATAATCTGTATAAACCAAAGTAAGGCACTTATATCTTAACAGTGATGGACTAAGATCCTTTAGTGGCTGAGCGTAACTTATCTTTTAACTGGTTGACATTTCTTTTGGACGGATTGGCGTACGTGTGCGCAAGGATGTCCCAGGTTTCCTTGGACGTGGTTGCGCGAGTGACAAGTGGTGCGACAGAGACATTCGGTGTGCCGACAAGAGTGCCATAGAGAAGCTAATCCTGGCGTACCATGTTGTGTATGCCGAATTGGTGTCAATGGGAGAGTTTTGGAAGGGGTTGGGTGGTCACCGTTCATGTATATGAATAAATCATATCCGGTGAGAGTGGCTGTAACTTGGGAGTGCCAGGTAATATAATTTGTGGAGGTGAGTTTAATGGCATTTGTGAAGTGAACAATGATAAATGGATGGATGTTGTCGTATGGGCTTGTAATGGAGGTCAAGAATTCAACATCCATTGAAGATGTTGTTGGAAAATGGATCTAAGGCTCTGATACCATGTAAAGAGATAATTTTTAATTGCTCTTTTGTCTGTCTGCTGAGTACAATGTTTATACACAAGAGATCAGCATTGTTAGGAGGTTACTAGAAACTCTTCACTAGTAACTGAATGCTAATAATTTGGATCAGAAGGATAATTACAAATAATTGTAAATATCAAGAGGATTATTATGTACAACTAATAGTAAACATAATTAATATTATTATTCTGTAACCATAAGCATTGCTTATCAAGGATACAAAACTAAAGGAGGAGGAGGGGGCGAGCAAGCAGGAAAAAACCCACCTAAAACTGAAGCTCGAAAATAAGCAGTACACTACAACAAGAGTTCAAACCACAAAAACATCTAGAGAGTGAAAGCTTTCATGTAAATCATAGTAGTTCGTAACTTTGTATCAAGTGTTAATAATAATCATATATGTCAATATGAAATTGGAGATATAAATGATGTTAAAATTTTAATATGTAAACGTTCATTAATCAATTCTTTATTTAGGTCTCGTTCGGTAAGTGTCTTTATGTTGCTTTTCCACATAAAGCAGCTTTATTTTTTCAAAAAGCAGCAAGATAAAGGTCTGATAAATGCTCAAAAAGACCTTTATGATAAATGTTGGTTTTGCTGCTTTTGAGATATTAAGGTGTTTTTGGGATTTTCTGACCCTATTAAAAATACAAGTTTACCCTCTCACTATTTTCATAATTTACAAGTTATACCATTGTCTTCCTCCTCCATCCTCCACCATTACTCGTTCTCTGACTAATTGAGGTCCTTACGGTACCATTTCCCAGTCAAGAATCCAAAGAAGATTATTACTACTACTACCAAAATTAATTGTCAGCGATGACCAGCGAATCCCACTACAGAGACATTAGCAAAACAATTCCTTTCCAAACATTTTCTGACTTCCACGAATTTCTCTCACCCATTATCTTTTTCTCTCTTCCTCAATCTTCACTCACGGTAATTTCTCTCCCAAAGTTCAACAATTTTTTGATGACATCGTTTCCCATTTCGAACGATTGGATACTAATTAGGGACCTGTTTGATCTGATTTTTCGTTTGACAAAACCACAGAGGTCATGGATTAGGAGAGAGAGGAGAACAATGGGTTGAAATTGTGTCATGGCAGCCACGAGCTTCCATTACCATAATTTTTTGGTGAGTTTGATTTGATCATTGTCCTACATTGGATGGATCCACACACTTGAAATGGAGAGCTACTTTCTTTTCATTTTTTGTTGAGATTTTTTCCTCCATCGGTTCTGAAAGTACATCGATGGACTAATAATGGTGGAGGGTTTTTTTAGTAATCTAGACAAAATAAAACAGTTTTCACATAGGTGGCGTTCGACTGCTGCAATTCGTGATTTTGGCCAAAATCGTGCGCGAAATGTGAAGCTTTATCCCCTCACAAATGTGCAGATTAATCTGTTTAGCCACATTTACCCAAACGCAGCAAATATCTGCGTTTGCTGAAAATATGGACTTTTGGGCAACAGATTAATCTATAGTCCCATTCCACTTTACCTCTTTGCCCCTGTACCTTGTCTCTCTACTGTCGCCAATTCGTTCCAGTATTGTACGCCATCATTCATTGCTCACTCTTCCTTGCTCACTCTTCCAATGTCGTTGGGGAACACCGAATCAATGGTAGGAAAACGTCTCATCTGGCCTTAACTCTTCACCATTCGTTCAACCATTGATGAGCTGTACTTGAGGAGCGCCGATTGTAGGGTATCTCTGTCGTACCATCTTCTCATCTTCTACCCTAGTTCGTACTTGAGGAGCGCCGAATACATGCCAGATTGAAGTCACTTCTTGTCACCACTTCCCATATTTTCAGCCATTGATGATGCGAATTTTGTATTCGCTTATCCAGGGCAGATCTCTATCTTCTCCGGTAATTACTATTCAACATTAATGTTCACCAACCTTGCATCAGTGCACGACCGGGCTCAAGCTCCTTTTAAATTCAGCATGCATGAGACGAAAAACTACACAGCGCACAGGTAATTTATGCTCTTCCTATTTCGCTTTGCATATGACTTCAAAGTTAGTCCTCCCTCACCATCTTTATGCTTTTTGTTTCAGCAATCTGGTGGTATTGACTCGTGAATAGCAGCCGCACACGCATCAGTGGCATCTTTTCCTTCTGCTCCAAGGTTAGCCTCTTCATATCTTTTTACGTAGCAATTTGTTTTCCTATTTATGATATTTACAATGTTCTCCTACATCAGTAGTAAGAGAAGTAAACTTCGTTTGCATTGGTTTTGACACATTGTTAGAAACCGTTTTTGATAGCAATATCAGATGAGTGAAGTTTAGAACACATGATTGCTTTTACTTGTAGCATTACTGAATTACATTTTACATTGCAATAGTCATGGTGAAAAAACAAGGGAATGACAAAGGGAAGGGGAAGGTAACTGATGGAGCTGATGAAAAAAATAGGCACCCTAAACATGAGTGGAGTAAGGAGGATGTGGAGTTACTAATCCAGTTGTTAGTTGAGGAAGCACAAATACAGTTAGGTAGAGGAGGATCATTAGTGGGTTTCCAACATAGGTGGGTCAAAGTAACTGAGAAGTTTAATGACCGTAGGAGTGGTCAAGGGTGTGTTGATAGGCATCAGTGCAAAAACAAGGGGGATACACTTAAGAGTGGGTGGAGAAAATGGAAAGAGTTAACTAACAAACAGACTGGGCTTGGATGGAATGAGGAGGGCAACTGCTGCACTTACCCTGAAGATTGGATAGCAAGAAAAGCTCTGGTATGTTGTCACTTATGATGTTGTTTAGCTGCACTCTATTCCAAAAAAAGGTTGTTTTGAAGGCGGTACTGAACATATTATTTTACTTCTGTAGGAAAACCGAGGTATTCACAAGCTTGTTAACTCAAAATGGCCAGCCTATCTTGTAGATCAGATGGAACTAATTTGGGGCCAATCATATGCTAACGGTGAACTGCGCCTTACCCCGGGAGGTGTAGCACCGCAAGAACTTGAAGAATCTTCCAATGTTGATGAAGATAATGAGGTGCAAGTTCTGCAGGGACACGGTTCTACTCAAAGCATGCGATCATCTGAACGTTACAACCATTCTGGTAGCGGTTGTGGAGATGGATCAATGGACATATCCGCTGGAATAGGGTATGCTGCTAGTTACAGTACTGTGGGTTCCAACAACAAGAGGGTCCATGCTCCTTTTCTGGATATGGAAGATGAAGATGGAACTCCAATATTTGACATGCAAACCGCAGCATCAATTGGTGCAAGTATGGCCGCATCTGCATTCCAAGGTTCTCTCTTTGCTGGTATTGTGGTTGGGAGCTTAAACAATTACCAACCTGACATTTCATTATCTCTTGATCCTGGTAACACTATTATACGGGTGGATGATGTCCCTTTAGCTGGTGACATCCAAAGCCAGTGCATGACTGAATATGGTAATGTCTATAAGCCAGCCAAATGGGATGAATTGATGGAAACCACTGCTGATGGTGTTGTTCATGGTGGCAAAAAGAAGACATTGCAAGCAAAGACGGATACAAGCATGGGTAAGAAGAAATCAAAGGGCAGTAGGGGAAATAATGCTTCAGAGAAACTTGAAGCCATGGAAGGCCGCCTGGATGAGACACTTGATGACTGCAGAACTGTACTACATGATTTACAGTCTGAAAAGGAGAAAGAAGATGGTGTTATATCATTACAAGATGCGGCTGAGATAGTTAGGGTTGTAGAAGGAATACCGAGGAGTGAATTAACCTATGTGCTGATGCTGCTGCGAGATAGGAGCCACAGGGAGGTGCTGATGACTATGGTTGATGTGTATGAAATCCGTGACTGGGTTGGACATCTGTATTACAGTCAGTATGGTCGCAAGTAATGGTGATCTGTTGGCAGCATGTTCTTTTTGGTAATCCCCTGTTCAGTGGTGCAGAAGATCCCTTCATTGTTGGTTCTTAAAAAGTGTTTTGGATAATCAGAACTGAAGGAGTGTATGGTATTGTTTACAGTGACAGGGGTAGTATGAAGCTAATATGTTATGTGTAGCAGTCCTTCTATTATATGTTTTTAGGTCATGAGCAATATAGCTTACTATGCAACTGTGTTAGGTGCTTGTCGTGCTTCAGTGTGTTAGGTCCTTGTTTTGCAACTGTTTGTTAGGAGCTTATTCTGCACCTGTGTACTAGATGCTGATAAGCAACCAATGTAGTTTCTTTATGGAATTTAAGTGTGTGTGGTAATCAGTTGATGAAGTTAGTATGTTGACATCTTTGTTGTTTCACACTTTCAGTCTAGGATGGCCATACAGATTAACCGTAACGACCTCGTGCACATACTTAAACTAAAGTTTAAGGAGAACATAAGGACTATCTTAAGTTTATCATCCTACAACAAGTTGAAGCTTACCAAATTCAGTTCCTCAAGACACTGTCTCAGATTAAAATAGAACATGCACAAGCTTTCGAAATGAGTGGGGGTTCGAAGAAGAGAAGAAAACATGTATGCAGCATCTGTAAAAGGAATGGCAAGATTGATACCTTATTCCTCAAGTTCATAGAGAAGAAGATGGAATACAATTTTTCGCTTGCAAACCACATTGAAGATATGCTTGTAGGGAGTAAACGTCCAAACTACAAGTTGATGCTTGAACGTGAAGGGAAGATGACAAAGGGGGAAGCAATAGCTAAACTTAGAGGCATTAGTGGTCTAACTGAAACAGAATTTCGTTTCGGGGCATGTATGATTGTAGACTACAATTTTCATGACCTGTTTGAGGTTCTGAAGAATGATGAAATTATAGATGTTATTAAGATGAATATGGAGTTAGATGTGAAAACAAATAAGTAACATCCAGTGGTTTAGAATGTTGTACTTACACTCAATTGTTTTTTTAAATACAACTAATGTCATTATTAATGTATGCTATATATTCCTGAAGTATTAGATGCATAAACTATCGTACAACATGATTCTGATATGTAATTCGTGTATGTATTAATTGTGAAGGATGGCGACAATGTCAAGTACTCAGGCACAGAGTATAATTGTTGTGATCGCCCAACGACCCTGATAGACTAAGGCAGTTTTGCTTAGCAATCAGCATGAGGCTTGTTCACATAGAAGAGTTGGCTTCAGAGTATATGAACCTGCTATCACAACATCTTACAATTCCACACCCATTACCGATGCATACCTGATGAGTGTCTAAATGAGCATGTTTTAGAGGAGTATTTCATATGTTTAATCAACACTTTTCATGCTCATTTCTCCACTCTGGCGTGTTTTCCTCTAGTTGTATGTTTCATTGGTGTCTTACACATTTATTGTTTAAACAGGAGGAATAACATAGATAGGAGTAAAGTAGATGAAGAGAGGAACGCGTGGGCGCAAACGGATCCAAAATCGGAGCTGAAACGAAGAAGATAAAGCATTTTCTTTGCTTCTGGTCCGGACCTCCCCTGTGGACCGCCCCACAGGGGCGGTCCAGTCAATTCTACACAGTCAATTTTTGCCCAGAATTGAGTTTTAAAACGGGAATTTTGGGGACACTTCTCCCCATTCTTGAACCACGACTCCACCAGTCGAAAACACAGAGAAAGAGGGCGAAAAAGAAGGGGAAGAAGAAGAGAAAGAAGAGGAGAAAGAAGAGAAGAAAGAGCTCACCTTCTCCAAAGCTTCCAAGCTCCATTAATGGCTTCTTCTTCTCCCTTTTATGCTTTTCTTTTCTCTATGGCTGTGTAGAATCATTTGTAGCTAGGGATTGGGGATTTTGTCCCAAAATCCCTAAACTCCATTGTAGATTCTTGAACTCATTTATGGTTTTATTTTAGTCTTTGTGCTTAATGAAGATGATTATTGAGTGTTTATGACTTCTAAACTTGTTGCTCATGATTTGGGGATTTGTTAAGGGTTTTGCTCAATTTGTCTTCTATGTGTTAAATTGGTTGGTTTGGCCTACCGATTAGTTTAGCATTATTGTGGGATTCTATCAAAATGATACTCTGAGATAGAAGCTTAAACCGTTGGAACTAAATCAATGTTAGCCGATTTTCACTGATTTTGAGATGAGGTTCTCATTGCAACTTAGGGTAGATTTGTGCTTAATGCTTCTATTGAATTGGGGATTTGAACGAACATTCAGTCCCCATTAAATTGGTTAGGATTAATAGACCTGGATTGGGCTATCAATTAAATTCCCGTTGTTTAGCTATGAGTTCGAGGTTCAACCATTGGTAGAAAGGGGATGACGGGTGCGAATATCCTATCCCGAGCTACACCTATCCTAGATTAGATAGTTTAGTGTTTATTGTTTTCCTTTATTTCTCCAATTACAACCTAAAAACCCAAAACCCCTAATTTACAATTATGCACTTTTGTATATATCCTCTTGCACATTTACTAAGCTTATAATTAGCTAGACAGTTACGAAGTCCCTGTGGATACGACCTTGTTGTACTACAATGATTGGGTTCACTGCCCATAGTTAGCAAGATAGTTTCAACATTATTTTGCCCAACAAGTTTTTGGCGCCGTTGCCGGGGACTTCGGTCCAACTATCTGGTTTATTATCTGTTTAGTTTCTGTGCATATTTTTTTTTCATTTCCTTTATTTCCCCCTTTTGTGTATAAATTTGTGTTACTTTTTTTTTAGGAACCTATCTCTGATGGATGGTCTTGATGATCAAGCAAAAGATTGTTACGGCTACACCTCTGGAGCAACCTACGACCAATACATTGATTGTCAAGGGTGTGGATCCTTTCATATGTGCCCTCCTTGTGAGGATCTAATCTCAAGATCGGAGACTCTCATGGAGAACCGGTTCTTATCTGTCAATCCAAACCCCACTGAACAAGACATCAGTCGATGGATCAGGTGCCAAGAGAGTGGAGGAGACCAGAAGAGTGCTTATTGTTCTGAGATCACGGCAAGGGTAGATTCACCCACTCTGGAGGATCTTAGTGCTAGAATGAACACCATCGACATGAACCAGCTCATTACACTAGCTCGAAGGGAGCAACAACCAGAGAGTGAAATGGTCCATGAAGTGGAGCAGGGGACTAAGGAAAAAGACCTCGACATGAACCAACTGAAGCTCTATGCCAAATTAGTAGAGGAACGCGATGATGGAAGGTCTACTAAACCTTGCATCGCAGCAACCGGAGAGCGAAATGGTTCATAAAGTGGATCACCTTACTGAGGACTTTAGTTGCTCTCTATCTCCTCCCCCGTTCGAACTTGAGCAAACGTCATTCAACCATCTGCCTGAGTTCGAAGACAAGCCATCAGAGGACCGCTTCCACCTTGACTTCATGGAGTCTCCTCCCTCTGAAGTCAACTACCGTTATTTCCCCTCCTTCTCTGTGCTCCACCCAGAAGATGAGGATGGACACATCCTCAACCTTGAGGAGGAGGAGATGCCGCCTCCCTCCGAGCCATCAGAGGAGAGTGCTATAATCAACTTCAAGGAGCCACCTCCCTCTGAAGTTTATTTTCATCAAGGCTCTTCCCATGAGCCTCACCAAGAAGTTGAGGACATTTACATCCTCAAATTTGAGGAGGAGGATGAGCCATCAAACTTTGATCTTCACTTGAAGGATCAAGGCCTCCACCCGTGCACTAATGAAGTTGGGTGGAAGCTCAACGTACACCCGCTAAGTGTGGAGGCCACCTTCCCATTTGATCCGGGACCAAAGATTGAAGACAAAGTCCGCTCCGAAGTTCTCCCTGCACCGCTCACTGAAGATAAGGATGTTTACATCCTCGAATTTAAAGAAGAGGCTCCACCACAGTTTGATCCTCGTACCAAGGATCACCCACCTCAACACTTCCACCTGATGAATGATCGGTGGAGTTTACACTTTCACATCTTAAGTGTTGAGGCTACATTATCTTTTGATCCGGGTCGTTCTTCATTGCTAGATGATGCCCGCCCAACCCACCCGTTGAAGCCGACTTCAACGTTCATATTCGATCCCGGATGACTTCACGGTGGTATGGTCTAGCCAAAGACCTTAAAGAAGGGCCGCTTACCGGGAGGCAACCCGGATTTCATTTCGTGTCCTGTCTTTTAAATTCTGTTAGTTTCGATTTTGCACTGTTTTCAATAATGGGCTATTTTGGCATTCTTTGGACTTGCCCTTTTACGCCCAATTGGTGGCGTCTGTGTTGTGAATATTTTGGAAACAGGTAAGCCCCTCTAAAAAGGGATGGAATTAGGAAGAATTACAAAGGAACCTCTGGCGAAATTTTCCAAGAGGACCTTCATCTCCAACGATTGAAGGTAGCACCTCAACGACCCCTCCCACTTGCAATTGTGCGGGCACCCTATCTTCCTTCCGCATCTTATCGGGGAGTACTCGTTTCACCCTTCCTTTAATATTTGCCCACAACGACTCCACTATTTTTATTTCCTGTTTTTGGTTTTCGTTCTTCTTTGGTTTTGTTTTTGCTAACCCTTAACTCCAGTTGTAGTTTGGTTGCTTCTAGTGTTTTTATGCAGGTGCACCTTCCAGTCCACACCGCAACTAAGCTACGCTACTTGAGGCTGAAGCTCCAGTGTGGGGGAGTTCTACAAACTGATAGCAATAGCAATCTCAGGGGAGTACTAGTTTCTTTTAGTTTTCGTTCTCTCTTCTCTAATTTTGAATCTGCAAATCTGGGGATAGCTGCTGTGGTATAATGGTGTTTATGTCCCTTGTGTTTCCTCTTTTGCCTGCTTCCTGAAAAGGTCTTCTGAAACCTTCCCCGGTTTGTTTGGTGAACAATGAGGACATTGTTCAAGTTAAGTGTGGGGGAGTGACCTTTTCGGCGAATTGCGTGCTTAAATGTTAGATCTCTCTGCTTATCTTGTGATTGTCCAAAATAAAAAAAAAACTTGGACCCTTGTGTTGTGAGTTGTTCTCATTAAGAACAAATACTATTATGAGTTGTGGGATAAATGCTTAAATTTCTCTTTTTGATTGCTTTTGAGGAGCATTTTACATGCGGTGTGGCCAAGTGATCTTATATGGTTGGATTTTTATTGCTTTGGGGTTCCTTCTGTCTTCTTTTAGGGATTGCTAAGGGGTGTTTCTTCGTGAAAATCCTTTAAGGGACTTGTGAGACGCCATTGGTAACCAACAATGAGAGTTGAGTGTTCTTAAATGCAAAGGCTTGATGCCAAAATGTTATCCTCTCATCTCTTATGCAAAAGTGAAACAAATGCATAAATCTATTTTTCCTTTTGTTTTCTTCTCAATGCCCATTCTTGAGAGAAGTTGGCCATGGTAAAAGCTCTCCAAGTTACCTAATCTTTAGAACTTTGAAGCACTCCGGATCATACCCCGAAACTCTAGTTTTTGTTTTTCCCCTAAGTACACCCATGCCACCATAAGAGATGGTTCACACTCCTCAAAGGTTTTAATCACTTTTTGCTTCTTCTTTTATCCTACAATTCATGTTAGTATTTGTTAGTCTTGAGCATTCCTTACTTGCTTGGGGCTTGGTTTTGCTTGAGGACAAGCAAAAAGGTAAGTGTGGGGATGTGATGAGTGTCTAAATGAGCATGTTTTAGAGGAGTATTTCATATGTTTAATCAACACTTTTCATGCTCATTTCTCCACTCTGGCGTGTTTTCCTCTAGTTTTATGTTTCATTGATGTCTTACACATTTATTGTTTAAACAGGAGGAATAACATAGATAGGAGTAAAGTAGATGAAGAGAGGAACGCGTGGGCGCAAACGGATCCAAAATCGGAGCTGAAACGAAGAAGATAAAGCATTTTCTTTGCTTCTGGTCCGGACCTCCCCTGTGGACCGCCCCACAGGGGCGGTCCAGTCAATTTTAGAACACGGAAAATCGCCTCTGGTGTGGGGCGGTCCGACGCGTATTTTTGCCCAGAATTGAGTTTTAAAACGGGAATTTTGGGGACACTTCTCCCCATTCTTGAACCACGACTCCACCAGTCGAAAACACAGAGAAAGAGGGCGAAAAAGAAGGGGAAGAAGAAGAGAAAAAGAGGAGAAAGAAGAGAAGAAAGAGCTCACCTTCTCCAAAGCTTCCAAGCTCCATTAATGGCTTCTTCTTCTCCCTTTTATGCTTTTCTTTTCTCTATGGCTGTGTAGAATCATTTGTAGCTAGGGATTGGGGATTTTGTCCCAAAATCCCTAAACTCCATTGTAGATTCTTGAACTCATTTATGGTTTTATTTTAGTCTTTGTGCTTAATGAAGATGATTATTGAGTGTTTATGACTTCTAAACTTGTTGCTCATGATTTGGGGATTTGTTAAGGGTTTTGCTCAATTTGTCTTCTATGTGTTAAATTGGTTGGTTTGGCCTACCGATTAGTTTAGCATTATTGTGGGATTCTATCAAAATGATACTCTGAGATAGAAGCCTAAACCGTTGGAACTAAATCAATGTTAGCCGATTTTCACTGATTTTGAGATGAGGTTCTCATTGCAACTTAGGGTAGATTTGTGCTTAATGCTTCTGATTGAATTGGGGATTTGAACGAACATTCAGTCCCCATTAAATTGGTTAGGATTAATAGACCTGGATTGGGCTATCAATTAAATTCCCGTTGTTTAGCTATGAGTTCGAGGTTCAACCATTGGTAGAAAGGGGATGACGGGTGCGAATATCCTATCCCGAGCTACACCTATCCTAGATTAGATAGTTTAGTGTTTATTGCTTTCCTTTATTTCTCCAATTACAACCCAAAAACCCAAAACCCCTAATTTACAATTATGCACTTTTGTATATATCCTCTTGCACATTTACTAAGCTTATAATTAGCTAGACAGTTACGAAGTCCCTGTGGATACGACCTTGTTGTACTACAATGATTGGGTTCACTGCCCATAGTTAGCAAGATAGTTTCAACATTATTTTGCCCAACAATACCTCCAACCTAAGTGGAAACTCTTGGGTGAATGAGCTTCTTGATGGTCATCCAGTTCGCTGTTTTAATGCTCTACGAACGAATAGAGACACATTTTTAGCTCTTTGTCATGTACTTGAGTACAAATACAACATCAACAGCAAAGCGTACTTCAGTGTGAAAGAAAGGGTGGCAAAGTTCTTGAGGACACTTAGTCATCGGTGCGCTAACAGAGATTCTATGGAAAGGTTTCAGCACTCGGGGTCGTCAATTTCCATACATTTTGGGGATATACTCGAAGCATGTGGACGACTCGGTAAAGACATTGTTAAACCTAGAGATGCACAGTTTCGGAGCATTCCTACACATATCCAGAACAATCAGAAGTATTATCCTACTTTTAAGGTAACTACTTGCATACTTAGTTGATTATTAGTTTACCATGCAGTAATAACATCTACTGTATTAGGATTGTATTGGTGCTCTTGACGGATGCCATGCCGAACTAACTGTCCTAGAAAGGGATAGGGTTCGTTTTATCAACAGGAAAGGTGTAACAACCACCAATGTACTTGTTGTCTGTGATTTCGACATGTTGTTTGTGTTTGTGTGTGCTGGTTGGGAGGGATCTGCTCATGACACCAGAGTTTATTTGAGTGCCATAAACGATAGTGAGCAGAGGTTCCCAACACCCCCACCTGGTATGTGGTATAATGTATGTTGATTACAGTAATGTTCTGTTAACTAGTTCGCACATTACTTATTATTTCATTGTTTGCAAAATTTGAATTGTTGCTTTAGGTAAGTATTACTTAGGGGATAAAGGATATCCTGACCGTGAAGGACTGATGACTCCACACACGAGAGTTCGGTACCATCTATCCGAATTTAGATCGGAAAATCCTAGATGTGCAAAAGAGAAGTTCAATAGTTTACACTCATCATCACGGTCTGCAATAGAAAGGTCATTTGGTGTCCTAAAAGCTAGGTGGCAAATCTTACGTAAGGTACCTAGCTACCCGCTGTTGAAACAAATGAAGATCGTCAATGCATGCTTTGCACTGCATAACTATACGAGATTAAGTAGCTTTGGCGACCCCTGCTTCGCTATGGCAGAGTCTTCCCCATATTTCATACCACAGGATGAAGATGACATTCAAACAGACCCCAGTTCAAGTAGGCCTACTAACATCGACGGTGCTCAATCCTCGCAAAATGGTGCAACTGCCATGGTACAATTAAAGGAAAGGCTGACGAACGAGATGAGGATCACCAGAAATTAATCTGTAGCGTCTGAGAATGATTGTATCATCTGTGTGTTATTTCAACAACATTGACATGTTTTTGATCTTTTGTCACAGTATGAATCAGTTCACTTTGTACTGCAGAAGCATATTCGTCTGTGAAACTGGTGTTATTTAATTACTCAAATTGTGTATGGTACAAACCAGTGTTTGCAGCTCATTCAGTGTGTATAGTATGATAGGCAAACGTCAATGCATTTGTTTTTGTGGAATGTATGAGTGCAAAGAGTACGATCAATGTATCTGCAAGACGGTGGAATTATAAAAAATGCAATACTAAACTATTACATTATCTCTACTTGTATCAAGTCTGCTAAACACAATAACCAACTATGACATACTCTTATGGTTAGTGTTCATGGCATAATGTCAAAATATATGTCGGTCATGCAAATGATGGGTTCAGAACAAAAAACAACAGGCCAGCCACAATAATCGACTCCCACACTGGAGACATTAACTGAAATCTTCATGTTAATATTTGGATTGTGTTGGTATGCATTACGAATAACTACAACCACGTACAGCTCCGTCCACCACATGGCTACATGACATGCATGTTTGAGCATCACATAGCAGGCATACTGTGATGGCCTTTTGTTTGCCTTTTTTTTCGATATTGGGAAATGTAACTCAAGTCTAGGGTTATCACATATGCAGACAATCCCCTTTTATAAATAGAAGGCACTTCTGAGACCGCATTCCCCAAACCTTACAGTTATTCCACCTTTCATATCCATCCACTTTGTGCCGCAACTGAAAACGATTGAAGTGCTCAACCTTTGTTGTATTTACAGGTTTACTTCTTCAGTTTATTATCTGCATTATCGTCTCATGAATCGAATTGATATATTGTTCAACATTATACAAATCTTGTCGATACGTTATGCAGGATGATGACACGGGGACGAAAGAAGGAAAAGTTGAAAACAGAAACTGAAGTACGCAGTCATACGCAGCAAGTGCAGGTAATATCCTCAGTCGTCACTACTGAAGTTGAAAGTGAAGAAATGCTTTCAAGGATTACAGAGGAAAACAACAACGTCGATGTGAAAATGGAGGTGAGGTCTGAATCAACAGGGGACAACTATGCGGAGCCTGCCGGAATTGAAAGTGATGGAAACCGTTTCAGGGGGCTCAAACCACCAAACGTTGACGAAGCTTATTGGGCATATCTACAGAGATTTGGAACAAAATCCCGTTAACCATGGCAAACTGCATGTACAATTAGAACCAAGTCCCGATTAGAAGTCTGCAATATCTTTGCATTTTGGTGTTGATCTGTGTCGATGCATGGCTGCAATATGACAGCGAATGTTGACTAATATCCTACTGCAAATGTGTTTTATGTTGTTATTTGTGTACTTCAACATCATTGTGTTTAGCAGTCCTTTAAAGTTGTAATGTTATATGCGAACTCACTCTACTTTGGAACGTAAGAGAACAACAACATCGTTTCATTAATGTTAAAAGGAACACGCAGAAGCGCAACAACCATGAAAGCTTACTACATATACATCTCGTCAACCAGAAATAACACTAAAACACTGACGTTAGCTAACCAAACAAAAACTAAAAATAGACAGCAGTACAGAAACCAAGCACCAAACTTTCGACAGATACTACAAATATATATTTTACAACCAAACACATTTAAGCATTGTTATGGTTCATCACTGGTTTCAAGATCTATTATGCTAATATCTTGTGGGTCAGACTCGTTGTTGCACACATATTCTGTTGATTCCAGCATTTGACAGTCTGAATCCGTAGACACGGGTTCACCTGAAGTGGATTCATCAATGTTATTGTCACGAGGAGATTCCCTTGTATAGTTGTCACTTATTCCTTCATTCCATACATACTTTGATAAGATACAGAAACGACAACGTGGCAATGTCATGTCTGGCCAACTCGACCTGGAGGCTGGATTGGCTCCCTATTTGCACAAGCTACAGAATCAAACTTGTATTCTGCAGCCTTGTACCTTGAAGTAGAACCTTCCACCACCTTCGACTTCCCGTTTGTTGGTTTATAGGATATATGTTGTTTACCTGCAACAGTAGATGCAGGCAAACACAATACTATCGGCCTATCAACCCAACTGTGGCCATCCCCAATGGCATACCGGACTGGGAACTCTGATGTTGGTAAGCTAGTTGGATATGTTACTGCTGGAGGACTTGTAATTGACATGCCAGTGCTTTCATCACTAGAAGTGGAAATAGTATTCAAATCTAGAACAGGAATATTTTTGTGTTTAATGACAGAACATTTAGAATACCCCGTACCAGTGGAATTTTTTTCATTTGAAGCCATTGCACGAGACTATAAGTGCAGCACAGATTGTCTGTAAGCGTAATACTGCCCTTATAAAGTACATGAGATGCGTTTAGCCACACAGTTCACTTACTTCAGTTGTGATGGTGGTTGAATTAAATTTGCAATGAAAAGATGTATAACTGCTCCATTCAATACATACACAAGATGACAGATGGTAGTCTGAGTAACTGCAAAAAAGCAGTTGAGGTATGGTTGGGTTCTTGGGAAAAACATCTACGTCGGTTCCCAACTGAAAACATATAATATTTTATGTGGATTTTCTGACCACAAACAATGAAGAGAATGAAGTCAACTTCTGCAAAGGGTTTAACCCGATATATGGTATACCTCATAGCACAATACATTTGAAATACAGATGCAGTGTGACAAGACATGTCATGAGATAGTTGTAATTAATGGCCATGGGTAGATAAATGTCAATCCACGCATTGCCTACTACTGCAGTACAAATTTTTAATGTTGGTAGATATATGGTCAGTCTGTGTTTCCACGTGTACTTACTTCTTTGAACAACGTAATACCATGGACGAGTCATTGTAGTATGGAAATGCTAAAGATGACCTCATAGTTAATAGTAATTAACATTAAAACAGCCGTTCACATGCATAAACTTAAACCACTTAAACCACCTAAACAGGCGACTACAAGTACAACCAGGAAGGACAATTTGCCACCAATTATAAGATATCTAAAACAATTTACTTAGCAGTATTTAATCAGTCAAAACTCATCACCCATTTATAACTGCTTCAGACAAAATAAACTGCATTAATGAAACTGTTTCTGCTCATTAGTGGATAACAATTAGGAATACATGTGCATGTTCACTGAATAACCAGAGTCATCCGAATCTGAAGTAGTTGCTCCTTGAATGAAGTAACATGGTGGTGAAGGAGGTCGAACAATCTTCTTCTTCTTCACAGTTTCCTTATTGTCTTCATGAACTGGGTTTGTAGTGGATGCTTGGTCTGGTGCCAACTCTGTTGTGCGACCACGCTTGTTCTGGAATTCATCAACTGTAGAGTTCTTCATTGTGGTACCCCCATGTACAGATGCATCAACTGAATCAGGATTAGTTTCTTTGCAGTTGTCATCTGATTCAAGGAGTATAACAGACTCCAGTTTGCCTCTGACCCACAGTTTCTTTGTGGTTGCCATACTAAGCTTTGGTTAGGGAGTTGCTCTCAGCTTTAACTATGAATACAATAGTTCACGATCATAGTTACCAACTGTTGTGCTGGATGTAGGCTGCTTAAATAGATGGGATAACATGCCAAGGCAGGTGGACATAGTAAATGTCCATACAACTGTCATTAATGACAGATCTGAAATTGGATCTTGTCCATACCATTGCATATCTATGTAGCTTGAAAACCTGATATCAATGACAACGTTGTACCAACTTAATGGAGATGCGGGCAAAGTTATTTGAATAACCAGTTCACATAGGTTGTTGTATCTTTGTCTTCGTAAACCATTATCTAAGTTTGGCATTAGCCGACTGGCATTAGCTCTGCTTAATGGTCATGACAATTTATTGCTGAAATAGTTTGGCGTACAAGCTTCTGTCACGCAACAAGTAAACACTGCAATACATTGCCAAATCTGCTCATAAGCATTTCATACAAAATATGTGAACCCTTACATTCAAATACCATAAATAAACAGACATAGCATATCCCAACAGACATTCAACACACACTGGACACTGTCTTCAAATGCGGACAATGATAAACTAAATTACAAATACATTCTACACAAACAACTTCAAACTGTAGCACATATTGGAAAACATTGAAGTAGTCAGCCCTAATGGCCACTAACATTGGAATACGGCAAATAAGGTGCCCTAACATACAAATATAGCCCGCAACTGATGTCAATGCAAATTACAGGATGACAAAGACGATGAACAGCAGCATTACTACCACGACTCCTACCATTAATCTTGCTAATCTTCGACTCATTTGTTGTTGTTCAGTGACGAGGCGAGTACAAAGACCATGGACGTCTTGGACTTTGGAAGTTTGAGAAGCAATGGCATGCTTCAGATCGATTACGTGCTCATCTGTCCTCAACGCAATAGAATGAAGATTACCGCAGTCATCTACTGGAGGCCTGGCTGCTCCCCTGCCGACGCTCAAACGCCTACCGTGGTTCGTGGCGTATGCGCTTGGGTGATGAACATCAGACCACCATTTGAAGAAATCACAGACATTGCATCTGTAGAACAAACGCCCAAAGTTCTCCGTAGTGTATGCGATCCAAAGGAGGCATTGGTGCCTACAGTATGGACAATCAATCAGTGTGGTATTGAGGCGTACAACCGTGGTGTCATTGACGCCGCCTGAAGAACCCTAAAACCATGGGAAGAACATAGTTAGTAAATAAATGAAACAGAAGGCTGTGTAATGCAGTGACGAGAACAAGGTCTTACTGTCCCCGATGATGGCATGGTATTTTGTTGTTCCCTTCTGCACTGAAGAATTGAAGAAGAAGAAGAGATTACAAGACGTCGAAGGGCAAGCGGGAAGCAATTGTAATTTCAAGTTGGGGGTATCTTCGTCATTCCAGTACTATTTCCCATATTAACCCCATCGTGGCAAACGAACGCGTCGTAAATAGAGGCCCACGAATCGTCCTGGATAAAGGTCCACCTTTATGGACTGAAAAAAAAGAAGCCCGTATCGAACGGGGCCATAGAGGTTGCTGCCGAACACTCACGATATAAAGTTAGTTTTTTTTCAAAAAAATAAAGGTACCTTTATCTGGACATTAAAAATTAATATCCTTACAGAACAGGACCTTAATATACTTAATTTATTTTTGTTTCCTCGTATGCAAGTTTTATGTTCTCCATATATATTTATTTATTTTGTCTTAAACAAATCTACACCATATTCCATTTATTACCTAAGATTCAAAGAAAGCTGATAAAAAGATTAAAAAAAATATTCCATTTATTTACCTGACAAATAAAAAAATTCAACGCTTAATGTTCAGCCCAGCTAACTGATCCATTTGGCCCAAGTCTGTTAAACAAATTATTTATTCAGTCAATTCTAATCTGTCGGCCCTAGATTTAACTATCTGCCCCGCCTGAACTTAGGACTTCGCCCTGTTGGTTCAAGATGCCTCATGTTGAAGCCAGCCCTAGTCCAACTTAAACCCTAAAACCCTGCAAAGAACACTAATCGGCTCGTCTTCTTCCATCTCAAATCTCCTTCTCTTCAACAGCCTTTTCTGCTCTCCTCTTCCATCTCCGAAAATCTGGACTATTCTTTGAGGTCGCCTTGCCTCCTACAATCTCGAAGTTCAACTCTAGTTTGTTCGCCTAGTCATGGAATCTTCAGAAGACAGTCTTATGCCAAGATTGAGAGCGCTCAATATTAACCCGGAGAAGATCGCCTTTTTTCAGAAGTGTGAACGTTATTTAAGTGACCATAGTAAGCGGCCCGATTTTTCAGGTTTATCTTATGTTAATCGTAGAATGCAACCTGTTACATATGATTTCCTGGACTCCCAATTACTTCATGAAAAGGGGATCTTATTGAAGAGATTGCCCGACAGTGAGGTTGTGTCGATAGGCAGATGGTGCATTCCGATGATCAATTCAGGATTTACCGAATCTGGAATAGCAGCCTTATTACTACTTGCTTACAATCTCAAGACGGGGAAACCCGGTAGTTGGCGATATGTATTCCACGAACAACTTTTAGAAGAACAAAGTGCAACAGACATACCGTATGAGCAATTTGGCAATGAAGTTATGGGGCTAATATTGGAGCTGATCAATCACTCAGAGGTGGAGGTGCAGTGGATGTAGAGGCGGCATTTTACTCCTATATAGCAGCTTCCCTTCTTCGTATGGCCACAAGATCTCCTGACCATTATGTCAATGCTTGGAACCATATTTGTGGTGGGTTTTCTAGGTTCTATGCTACCAACCCCCCTGTTAGACTTCCTCCCCCATCACGAGATGTCCTTAAATCAATTGAAATGAGATTGGGTGGCTGCTGTGCAAACAGCTGTTGGAAAGTAACCCTGTTTAAGATTCTCTATGCTGGGAGTAAAGATCAGACTGCCAGTGGATTGAAAACTTTCTTGTACGATCGCTATCTAGAGTATACAGGTATCCATATCGTGGGAATGCTGTATAGACTTTGTGAGATCTTGGAATGTAGTGCTGAAGATATTCTAGGTGCTATCCCTTTACGTGGGGGAGATGTCAAATGCTTGAAGAAAATAATTGAGATGGCTGCGTCTGTTGATGAGAAATATAAGAGGAATATGTGGAGATATGGCGTATTATTTGATGACAATGCCAGCTTTATGTGGAGTCTTCGAACAAAATGCTGTCCTCAGCTTGTCTACACATTTGCCAGTGCCTTACAAGAAGTAGCCCCCGCTGAAAATAGTGGTATCTTCAACATTGTACAACTTCAGGGGTTAAGTACTGAGCAAAAACTTAATTGTACAATGGCTGGAAAGGAGCTTGTCAACTCTATTAGACAACGTAATGGGGAATCGAGTGGAAGCCGGAGCGGTGGAAATTGAAGCAGGATTGAATCATGTTGATGCAGAGATCCTTGTCACTTTTTCATGAATTAGTGTTTTTGCTGATGCTTGGTGCTGTAGATAGTTTGATTGTGGATCCTTGGAGGTTGCTTTTGGTATCAGTGCCCTGTCAGCTTTGCTTCATTTTTTGGTTGTGCTTTGTAGAATACATTGTAAAAATGTCTTCTACCTTTGTTCAGTTCGACTCTAGCATGTTCGTTTGTTGAATGATTAATCAGGGCACTTTTACATCTAACAGTTTTATGTTCCCATTTCGTGTGCTCGATGAACATGATGAGCTTGTCTTTATATTACTTGAGCTCGTGTTTACGCTTTTTTTTCTTATTCCGGATGGATATCGGGTAATCTTTGATTTTTTCTCTATATGAGTCTAAAAAGGTCCGTTACTATCGTACCGTACCGGCAACCGATTATACCATAACTAACCGGTTAACCATATCGTCCAGTGTTATAGTTAGACTATTGCGGTTTAATTTTTACACCATATATACATACATAAATTAGTCTTTTATTTTGGTTCTTGATATTTTAAAATTAGTTGCTAGTTGGTAGTCTTTTGTATCTCATTTATATTTTGACAACTTGAGCACAGATAATTGAACATCTCGAAAAAGGTGTTACGTGAACAAGGTAAGCATAGTGTATATTGTAATAATGTGTTGTAAATCTTTTAAGATGTATTTTGCTATCACCAAATTGATAAAACAAGTTGTAAATTATGTTATTTGAATTTAGGGGAATTGATTTTACCTAGACTGTGTTATTTCATTATGATTATAACGTACTGGGAACACCCCTAAGTAAAGAAGCATGTGATGTGTGTATGTTTGTAAATATGCCTCTCCCCCCACAGCTCAGAAATTGATAATTCCAAGTGATTCGTTTTATACTTTTATCAATTTTGTTTCAGAAGACGAATCTTTGAGTGTAAATCCTTTAATGATGTACTGAAAAAGATCGTTTTGGGGGTTTTCTTTTATAAAAAAAAAACCTCCCTTTCTTTTTTTAAAAAAATATACTCTTTTTATAACGGCTTAGATAAAATATTGTATATGATTTTTTTGTAAGAAAATCTAAAATATTGTCTCATTCGTTGGAAGGATGGAGGTTGTTTCGTAAAGGATTCATTGAATACAGGTTCTAAACTTGGTCGGTCTATTCTTTTCTTATTTGAGAGTTGAGGATGATTCTTTATTGCTGCATTGATTTTCCTATTTTTTGTACAAGTTCAGGTGGTTTTGTTCACTTTAAAATATGTGTTGTTGTATTGATTTTTTATTTGTGGTGCACATTTTAGTAGTTTTACCTTTAAGATATGTTCCAAAACATTCTTTCTAGAACACGA
This sequence comes from Limonium bicolor, assembly GCA_023374045.1. Classification (NCBI taxonomy): domain Eukaryota; kingdom Viridiplantae; phylum Streptophyta; class Magnoliopsida; order Caryophyllales; family Plumbaginaceae; genus Limonium; species Limonium bicolor. Next base: position 309,350,121 of record CM041779.1, read on the forward strand.
ACGAGCTCAGATTGGAAGGTTTAACATGTTGACAAGACAATGATCTATGTCTATCATTTGAATTGTCGCCAATGTAAACGAGAAAGGGTAGCTTCGATACGTGGATGGTTTGCAGCTAAATTTGCAGTTTGGTCAATTTATTTTGACTCCTGATATCAAACTGACTCAAAATATAGCTTTTACATACAAGTGACTGTAAATGAATATAGCGAACGTTTAAAGTGAAGAAGAAAAATGTTTCTCTAGTGGAGGAAAAGTGTATGGTTAAAATTTTACACAGCAGAAGTATTACCGAGTCTGTACATTTAATAAAAAATCTCGTTGCATAACTCAACATGAGGTCACCTCACCCGATTCAATTCCAATCGGTACCACATATATCAAGCATAAGGAAGCATTCTTACAACTGCTAGCACACCTGCAATCTAATCGCCTACTCCGAACATACTTCAATATAGATGATTTAGATGCTAGAGACTCGAGCTAAGAGAGCATTAAAATGGAACCAGGCTGCAAATTGCTTATATTTACTTAGCAATCAAAATGCACATACATTTGGAAAAAGAAAAAGAAAAAGAAAAACTCAACCAAAAAAAAAAAAACTGAAGGTTTCTCGATAAGATTTGCAGGGAGGGTACTCATCATTACGGAAATCAGCAATCTGCAGCAGCGCCAGACTCTTCAGCCACCGAAGCCAGTATCAGCTCTGGCTGAGAATAAGTGCCATTCTTTCTAGCTTTCTTACGCTCGCGCTGCATTCTGAAGTACTCCCTCTTCCTTGCTCTGTAGCTGTTGGGGTTCTCAGGCTGCACTTCTCGTGGGTAAACACTTATCTGCCAAACAAGAAAATAACCAATCTTAGTATCATCAGTTTCAATTTCCCTTGTCAGAGCACTGAAACTTCAGTGAAAGAAAAACTTCCGCTGATCTGAAGTTCGGAGGATTTGCATAGCCTCTCCGCAGCCTACCTTTTTCCTATCAGGCCCGTACTTCTCGAACTTCACAAGTCCATCGATCAGAGCGAAGATGGTGTGATCCTTTCCAATTCCCACGTTGTTTCCCGGGTGGAACTGCAACAGCCAAGCAAAATCAAACTTTTTAGTTCGACGGAGAACAGAAGTCAGTTAGTGACAACAGATTGACTACACCAATGTCTAACTAGTAATAGTTGCAGATAAGCCTCTAAATACAAATGTACTTGCGAGTGCCAGAGATTAAAATTTGCTAATCTAGTTCCACTAAGAAAATATAAAGAGTGGGAATAGAAAGACATGATGGCCGGTGAAGCTGCTCCAATAAGATACAAAAACATCTTTCTAACCGTTTCAAATTATTAACAAAGGCATCTATCTCAGCACTAGCACTAAAGAGCACACACCCCTAGTCATCCTAATCCTAAGTGAGCAAATCCATGGACATATATGATTCTTTTAGATGAATTGAATTCCCTCTTCCTAACTCCACAACCCGTGTTGATCAGATGAGTCACAATGGAAAAAATAAAAACATGCACAGCGCTATGAAAGTATGAAGCAAGATTGTCGGCGACCAAAAGGTGAGCAATCCACATAGTCCATAGATAAAAGAAGACGAAGACATCAACTCAAGCAGTAAGAAAACATCTGAATCTGCTGCTATAAATCTCCCTCAAAAAACAAGAACAAAATCTGTCACGTGTTGTATCAAAGTAACCCAGAGAATGCAGATTCTGGTATGTTCACTGCCATTCACATTATTGATGGCACATGATAATACCAGATAAAGAATAGGACAAAGGACAGCAAAGAAAAAGCCATGTATGATTTTCAACTCTTCATAATGCTCAGGAAGTCCAAGTATGGATGACCCCAAAGACATAACTCATCCTATTTGAGTAGTTATATTTTTGTTGACAATAGAGAACTTATCTTTCCATCTCTAGCACTTCGTATGAATGTGAAACTTTCATCTTTAGCAGTTTGATCCACTCATAACTTCTATCACCTTTCTGGATACTTCCTACGCAAGTCAGTCAATTGAATTATTCGATGCCCATTATCTTCTATCGAGTATTTTTCACTCCTTAAGTAGTTTCTCTTTTAAGCAAAAGTGAGAGCAAACACAAGTCCTCAACCAGCAGCAGACCGCTTATTAGTATAAGTACAGAAACTTGAATTAGGAGACTAGCTTAGAATTCTCTTCAGTTCACAGCCACACACACTCACAAGTCGCACCGATATGACCCTCGTACAAGGCCCAATTAATACAACACTCCAACTTCAAATTGAACTCCAATGACCTAGTTCAGCGAAACATCTGACACAAAATTCGCATAAAGATGAATATGCAAATCATTCTAAGTTTCCCAATTACCTTAGTTCCCCGCTGGCGAACAATAATGGCGCCAGGTTTCGCAACTTGATCGCCGTAAATCTTGACGCCGAGCCTTTTGCCTATGGAATCCCTACCATTCTTTGTACTCCCAGCACCCTTCTTGTGGGCGGCCGTAATTGTCAAGGGTTTCCCCGGGCCATTCAACGAGAAAACCCTTGTCGGGCATACTGATGGTTAAAGGTCCAACATCGCCTCTCAAGAAGGACGATGAGCTCGAACAGACTGATAGTGCTTTGAAGGAGCTGAGCAAACTGAAGCTCGTAGAAGAAACTGCCATCTCGATGAAGTTTTCCCTCCTCGCCAAAAGCTAGTTCTTGCGTTGTGGCAGTGCCGAAAGGAATAGACTGCTACTGGTCTGCCAGCGACGAAGAGACACAGTTCTGAACCTTATCTTCGTCTTTAACGGTTTGAACTTGCTCAGGGGATGAGATCACCTTGAAGACTCATTACAACAATTTACTATCAAAATTTTCAGCAAGTCCCACAATTTAAAAAAAAAAAATTCAGCAAGTCCCTATTTTTGAAATTATTACAAATACTTTTAGGTTTAGTTTCTTTATAATCGATCTGTATGGTATATTTTTAATACAAAATGTTTTGTATGTTGTTATTTATTTTAAATATAAGATTTTTTACCCCAAATATTCACATTTATCCCTTCCTTTCTTTTCCATCTACATTTCTCTCATTTAAATGTAATCCTATTCACAAATTGTCTCTTTAATTTCCATGTTTTATTGAGGGTGTATATTTTTTTTAATAAAAATTAAGATTAATTTAGGGGTGTCAATTTGAACCCAACACAAAACCCCGCATGCAAAATACTGGATTAGGGTTACAATTTTTGACCAAAATATATTCTTAGCTTGGATTTGGGTTGAGACAAGAAAAAATTGGATTAGGTTCAGGTTGAACCCCAAAAATCAACTCAAAATCTGAAATTATTCTTTTGATTTGGTTTACAACACTTTTATTTTATTTATTTCCATCTACAACCGTCTTTATCATTCAAAGATTCTTTTTTACATTATAAAAATGATTTTCATATTTCATAAAATTTTCTATGTGAATCAACAATAACTAAATTTTGTAAGAAGTTCATTACATGTTGATTTTTGGGTTATGTTCGAGTTGTTTTGGGTTGTTTATTTTAGGTTGTTTTTTATATCGTTTTAAAAGTATTAACCTGTGGTAATTAGAATAAGATCAATATTATTGTTATAGTGTAATCTTAGATGGTGAGATTGACTCTTTGAGATGATTTAAGAGTGGTGGGAAATGATTTAAGAGTGACTAAATTAAGAGAATTTATCTCATACAGACAGTCAGGTGTGATTTGCCAACGCTGTCGTAGATGTGTGTAACAACGGTTTTGGTAGAATATAAATAGAGTTTTATAGTTTTAGACTTTTGAAAGCACGAGTCTCTCCCCTAAAAGAGCTACACTATTTATGGAAAAAATGAGACAAAAGGCGATAGCATGGACAACATGGTTTGGGCTACGATATCACCCGCGACCAATCGTACTGAAGTTGCTAACGTCGGGGGCGAACATGTGGCACAATCTCAAGAAACCTGCAAAACAAAGGTTATTGTGGCGCGGACTCATGCCCGATGGCTTGTCGCGAGTGAAACCCAAGAAAATTGTTTTCATGAGTCACGCATCTCCTAAGTTTTTTTAATATTCAAATTCGAGAATAACTGCTCAAGAGAAATCATATAATAAAACAGTGTTAGTACAACTTACCATCTTTTTATTGGTTTTTCGTTGTTTAATCATCATCAAGTTGTGTTTCAATAAGCGATACTAGTTATTCAGCTTTTTGAACCAATTGGTTCCAATAAGCAATACTAGATGTGTGTAACAACGGTTTTGGTAGAATGTAAATGGAGTTTTATAGTTTTAGACTTTTGAAAGCACGAGTCTCTCCCCTAAAAGAGCTACGCTATTTATGGAAAAAATGAGACAAAAGACGGTAGCACGGACAACATGGTTCGGGCTATGATATCACCCGCGACCAATCGTAATGAAGTTTCTAACGTTGGGGGCGAACATGTCAGAAACTGAACATAGATAGAGCATACAAAAACAGATCACTTCACAAACAGATGCGGGACCCTAGTACTCAGTTCATATAAACAGAAGGGAATTAAGTCACTAGGATCGAAAGATCCCACACAACAGAAATGGTGAACACCATTGAACAGAACGAGGGAGACACCCATGAGTGATTGACAAAAGAACGTCCTACGCATGCTACGGGATAGCTATACCCAACCATCCATGACTCAAACACAAAGAAGACTAGGTCCCAAAACAGAGGCTTAATCAATCAGACAGAAGGTGTTGCAGAGCATCACAACAAAACACAGCGCCTTAAACATAACAAAAACAGAATTCATAGCTGAAACGAAAGTCATAAACCGAGACTAACAAATCACAGAAAGTCAAACAAAAGTCAGAAGCCAAAACTCGCTTTTAGAGCATATAAGAGGTCAAAAGCATATCAAAGGCTTTCAAAACAAAAATGTACATAAACACATGCTAAAGCATGTCAAAACAGACAGTACACACTGAGAGGAACACAACGCTGCAAACGGTGATCAAAATGGAGCTCAAACGAAGAAGTTAGACGAAATCAGAGGCGTGTCTGGACATACGTCCGAACCTACAAGTACGCATGCCGTGACACAAAATAGAGGTTTCCGGACTTAAAAGTTCAAACGCACTCTAGACCGCAAAAATACACACGTCCGGACTTACGTCCGGGTCACAAGTTCAGACGCAAATCCAGTTTGAAAACAAAAAGGGATGTTCGGAATTCTGTCCGACCCTACAATCCGGACAGAGTCCAAAAACTGAAATACGGGTGTCTGAACTTGTGTCCGGACTTGCATGTTCGGCCACAAGTCGAACTGCAAATCTAAAACTTGTTCTTGCACCTCGTCTGGACTTACAAGTCTAGACGGAAGTCCAGTCATCTCACAAAACAAAGGGAAACAGAGGCGTCGCAAGTCCGGACACGGCAAAAATCTCAGAAAACTCATAGGCGAACAGAGGCAAACCCAGAGGCAAATCACCATTAAAATCTATGGAGTTCTTCATATCTAATCATGCAAATTGAAACACACTCCCACGGGGTTTCAAACAGAGTAAAACACATTTCCAAATCCGAATCAAATCCACAACAAATTCAAAGAATCAAACAACATATAAACGAAAACAAAATAGAATCTGGAAACCCCCGTGGGTGAACACACGCAACCAAATCTGTCTACCACTGACCTACCTCACATCTGAAGCAAAGCAAATCTCTACGGACTCTACGAACGAACACTCAATCGAATTGATGGAAGAACAACACCGGAAAGGAAAACGACGAACAACCACAAATCCTGAAAACCCCAGCTCTAGATCTACAGACTCGAACAATTGAACCACCAACCCCAGAGCACTCGAACAATAGATTTACAGAGAGGAGGAGATGAAGGAGGAAGAAGCAAAGGGAGATGAAGGTTTGCAGAGTGGAGGTTTGAGGGGGCGAGAAACTGTCGTGAGAAAAATGACAGGAAAGTGGAGGAGGGAATAAACTATTGAATATGATGAATGTAATAGAACAGTGACTGTAAGACGCGGATATTTTGGATTGATCGTCTTGTATGAACCAGGTTACAGAGATGAGTATTTATACTGAAATATAACAGGCTTAGAGAGCCTTGTTACAATAATAGAAATGGGCCTAATGCTATTGGGCTTTATCCCCCAGCGAGACCCAGTATCCGTCGGTCAAAGGCATGTGGGATCGAAGACAGGAAAATCGAGCACCAGTCAAGGGTTTGGTGATGCAATCGGTGAGTTGGGAAATTGAGGGCACAAAATTGATTCTAAGACTGCCGTTGTGGATGCAGTCTCGAACAAAGAAGAAATCTACCTCCACATGCTCAAGACTGTGAAAAACGGGATTTGCCGCAAGGTAAGCTGCTCCTTGATTATCACAATGCAAGACTGGAACTTTCGTCAATAAAAATGTGTAACTCTGAAAGCAACTTCTGTACCCAAAGAAACTCAAAGGTAGCAGTGGCTATGGCCTTAAATTCTGCTTTGGTGGAGGACTTTGCAACGGTGCATGCTTGCGCGAACACCATGAGACCAAATTCGACCCCAAATAGATGCAGAATCCGGTAGTGCTGCAACGGTCACAGTGGGAACCAGCCCAGTCGGAGTCGCTGTAGATTCGAAGAAGAGGGGCGGATGACGGAGTGAAAGTAAGACAAAGCTCCAAGGTAAATCTCAAATATCTGAGAACTCTCTTAACGGCTTGCTAGTGAATGTCTCTTGGTGTATGCATATACAGTGAAATTTTATTTCGCAATGCTTAGATCAGGACGTGTAAATGTGAGGTACTGAAGACTGTCATCCACACTTCTGAATTGGCTTGGGTTAGAGTAGAGAGGGGAATCAGAGGTGTCTAGGTTTTGTAAGTCGGACATAGGTGTAGGACAAGGCTTACAGGCCTCCATATTTGTGCGGTTTAGAGGTTCTTGAATGTAGTGAGACTGGGATAGGTGTAGACCAGAGGTGTCTCTGGTAGCAGTAATGCCAAGGAAATGATGTAAGGCACCAAGGCATTTAATTGGAAATTCAGAGGCTAGAGTAGCAATGAGAGCAGTCAAGAGAGAGGTAGATGAACTAGTGACTAGTATGTCATCTACATACACAAGTAAGAAAACAGTGTGTCCTTTCTGATGATAGACAAACAAGGATGAGTTAGAGATAGAGGCAGTAAACCCTATGTGGATAAGGAAAAAACTCAATCTATAGAACCATGCTCTGGGGGACTGCTTCAGCCCATAGAGACTTTTAGTGAGGCGACAAACATAATCAGGGTAGTGAGGGTTAACAAAACCTTTAGGCTGCTTCATAAAAGCTTGCTCATCAAGATCACCGTGCATGAAAGCATTATCTACACAAACTTGTTGAATAGGCCAACCTTTAGAGACAGCTAGGGCTGGAACCACTCTTATGGTAGTAGCCTTAACAACTGGACTGAAGGTATTTTTATAGTCAATACCCTGAGATTGATTGAAACCTTATGCCACAAGCCTCGCCTTCCTTCTCTCAATAGTGCCATCCGCATGCCTTTTTGTTTTAAACACCCATTTTGAACCAAGCACATTCATACCAGAAACCAAAGGAACAAGTTCCCAGGTTTTATTTGCCATTAATATTAGACTTGTATCTAGGATATATTGATGTACGCTTTTAGTGTGTAAACATAGGTGTCTTATTATATGTAATTGTTTTTCCTCCCGGTCTAATAATCCAATACATTAGACCGCTCCTTCTACATATATAAGCCACTCTCTTGTACTGAAGTAAGTAAGTGAACATTTTCTGTAAATCATACGAGAGACACATTTCTCTCTGTTTCAATAAGAATCACCCTTGCACCATTGCAAGGTTTTACATGGTACCAGAGCACCGGTTATATCTACACCAGGGAGAGCGATGACCGATCTACTGGGCAAAAAGGCGGAGAACGTCACCGGCGACAATATCTCCACGATTGATCCAAGCGACCCTCTCTTCGTCGCAAACACCGAGCAGACTGGGCAGTCTCTCGTTCCCAAATTCACCGGAGAGGGGTTCTTGGGTTGGAAGTGGTCAATGCAAGAGGCATTGACGGCCAAAAACAAAATCGGCTTCATTGATGGTTCCATTACCCAACCGGAGAGTAGCAACACAATTAGACTGGCGGCATGGAAGCGGGCAAGAAGTCTCGTCGTCACTTGGATTATTTCATCCCTCTCACCAAACATCGGCCGGAGTGTCATGTATACCAGCGATCCCAAACAAATCTGGGATTGGCTATGCAAGAGGTTTGAAAAGAAAAACTTTGCGACGCTTCACCACCTCAAGATCCAGATCGCAAGTCTCAAACAAGGGCAAGATTCCATCACAGACTATTTCATGAAATCCCGAGAGGTATGGGCTCAGTACGAGCTAGCGAAACCAATTAACGAATGTTCTTGCTGTTCCTCATGCAAGTCTACCGAAAACCAGAAGAAATCGAGAGCCGAAGAAGAAACGATGCACTTTTTGATGGGGTTAAATAAAACCTACACTTACCTTCGCGCTCAGATTCTCGCTATGAGCCAGTTACCCACATTAGAAGAGATCTTTTCCCTCATAATCCAAGACGAACAGACGAGAGAAAATCTAGAGTCTGGAGAAGACGCGGAACATTCTGTCGCCCTAGCCGTCAAAACAACTCCAAATCACAGTTTTGGAAGGCAGAAGTCGAACAACAGCGGGATGAATTTCAAGAATCAGAATAAAAGAGGATCGCCTACCCTTTCTACGGGTGCCAAGAAGGACGGAATTAAGTGCTCAAATTGCAGTAAGCTGGGTCACAGTCGAAGCGACTGTTGGTGGCTAATCGGCTTCCCCACCGATACAACCAAGAAGAAACAAGAAGGTAATCAAGAAGGGAAAATTGGATCTGTGGTTTCCGACGGCGGTGGAAACGGGGATACAACCTACGAATCCCCAGTTCGTGGCCTGGCTCACGACCAACTGCAGCAACTCGTAGCCTTCCTCCAGAAACAGAAAGATCCTAGCACATCCTCAAGCCAATCGAGCTTTGGAGACTTTACAGGTAACTTCATAACAGATTTTAATTATTTGCCATGTCTTAATCTCAATGCTAGCTCTGCGAACTGTGATTTGAAACGTTTGTGGATTCTTGATTCCGGTGCCACCGAACATGTGTGTGGGAATAAAGAATTGCTATCAGAATGCTTGGATTTAGATACACAGAAAAATATTATGCTACCAGATGGCAATAGAAAATGTGTAGCCTCTGTTGGGAATTTATCTTTCGATGGAAAAACTACATTGCAAACATATTGTATGTTCCTTCTTTCCAATTCAATATCATGTCTGTATCTAGGTTGGTTTCAGATTTAAAGGTTTCCATCATGTTCCATGAAAGTCATTGCATTATGCAGGACCCTAGGAGGAGCATTTCTGTTCAGATTGGAAGACACTTTAGTGGCCTATATGTAGTGAATGTAAACGTTTTGTCTGATTTTCTGCTGCGCAAAGCAAATGAATCTGTATGTTTGGTCTCTGATGTGCAACCCTCACGGGTCAATTTTGTTAATGATTTTGTTCTATGGCACCATAGGTTAGGACACATGTCATTAGCTAAAATAAGAAAATAATACATGTGAATATACCCAAACATCTTGAGAACCATTTTCCGTGTACTGTTTGCTACAAGGCCAAATCAAAACGCTTAAAATTCCCAAAATCTGACATTAAAACAGAACAGCCTTTCGATCTCCTGCACATAGACGTTTGTGGTCCTATGAGGACAGAAACATTAGGAGGTTATAGATATTTCCTCACCTTCGTTGATGACTATACTCGTGGAACATGGGTTACCTTACTCAAATTTAAGTCCGAAGCTATGGAGAAACTAAAAACATTCATCAATTTAATTGAAACACAAATGGGCAAACGCATCAAAATCGTTCGGAGTGACAATGCCCGGGAATTGGGCAAGTCCCAGGAAGGGGCAGATTTTTTCACCAAAAGGGGCATCATTCATCAAACGAGTTGCTCCCACACACCCCAACAGAATGGTGTTGTGAAGAGAAAACAAGGGCACATCATGAACATTGCTAGAGCCCTCCTTTTCCAGTCAGGCTTACATGAGCAACATTGGGATCTCTGTGTCCAACATGCAACTTATTTGATAAATAGAATGCCAAGCAAACCCATTAATGATTCCACACCCTACGAAAAACTCCATGGTAAGAAACCCGAATTCAATGAAATTAGAAGTTTCGGGTGTCTTTGCTATTTTACCAATACCAGCCCAAGTAAAGGCAAACTAGATCCTAGAGCCTCTATTGGAATATATGTTGGGAACCCTAACAACACTAAAGGTTACAAAGTCCTAACATTGGAAGAAAAGGACTTGAAAATAACTCATGACATCACATTTTTTGAAAACATTTACCCCTTGAAAAACAAAGAATGGATTGAGTCCTTAGACAAAGACCAAAACAACTCAGACATCTTCTCTTCCCCCCTCAACCAAATAGTGGAAGATGATTCTTGCACGTCTCAGTTTTCTGAGATAAGAGAAGAACCAAATTCCACTCTTCAAGAACAAACAACCAACATTGAGTCTCCGCGCACTCAGACTCCTGTCCTCAGAAGATCCACCCGAGAACATAGAATCCCCACACGATACAATGATTATATCCTTTCTTCAAACCTCACCACAGAAGATCCGTTCTCCATCATTCTTGCACAAAGACTTGAAAACACAGATCTTCCTAGTCCACCGAACGCCTTGAATACTCTAACCGACCACATACCTAGCTCCACCATTTTATCTTGCTCCCTTCAACCCAACGCCAACAAACTCCTAGCTAATCTTCACGACCTCAAGGAACCCACCAGCTACAAAACCGCTAGCAAGGATCCTAGATGGATTCAGGCCATGGCCACCGAGTTCGAGGCATTGAAGGAAAATAAAACTTGGACGATAGTTGACCTGCCCAAGGGAAAACGTCCCATTAGCTGTAAGTGGGTTTACAAGGTGAAGCTAAAGGCCAATGGAGACATAGAACGCTTTAAGGCCAGATTGGTGGTCAGGGGCTTCACACAAAAGCAGGGCCTTGACTACGAAGAAACATTCTCTCCCGTGGTCAAAATAACTACCGTAAGAGCTTTGATAATAGTGGCAGTCAAGAATGGATGGATCCTCGATCAATTGGACGTCAACAATGCCTTTTTGCATGGAGACCTCCATGAGGACGTCTACATGACCATCCCAGAAGGTGTTAAGGTAAATGGTAACAACAAAGTGTGCAAACTCCACAAGTCCCTCTATGGTCTCAAGCAAGCATCTCGACAATGGTACGAGAAACTCGCTAACTTCCTAAAGGACTTAGGATATAGTCACTCCCAAAACGACTACTCCCTCTTCATTAAGAGAAGAAAGAGTAGCATCACCCTATTAGGGATCTATGTGGACGACATTCTAGTGGTGGGTAATGATGACAAGGAAGTCAAGACTCTAAAACAAAAACTTCACAAAGAGTTCAGAATAAAGGATCTTGGTAGATTGAACTACTTTCTAGGGATAGAGTTCCTCGAAACCAATGACGGGATGATCATGACACAACAACGATATGTCAACCAAATCCTTCATGACTTTGATGCCCAACACATCAAACCTTCTGTCTCACCTCTACCCCTCAATCAAAAACTCTATGAGGACACAGGGTCCAAACTAGAAAACCCAACGACATATAGATGTCTCGTGGGCAAACTGAATTTCCTAACGAACACGAGACCCGACATATGTTATGCAGTTCAATTCTTGAGTCAATTCCTCCAAGGTCCAACCTCCGCCCACTTAAAGGCAGCCTACCACACCTTATCTTACGTAAAAGGAACTTCGGGATTTGGTCTCCATTTCAACAAGAATTCAACCTATGATTTAGAAGCCTACTGTGATTCGGATTGGGCTTCTTGTCCAATCACAAGAATATCCATTTCTGGATATTACATCCTCTTAGGCGGTTCTCCCCTAAGTTGGGAATCAAAGAAACAGACCACCATAGCCCTATCTTCAGCTGAAGCAGAATATAAGGCTATGCGACAAGTCACAGGGGAACTAAGTTGGTTAAGTCGTCTCCTAAATGAAATTGGGATAAAAGACATCAACCCCATACCTCTGAAATGTGATAACTTAGCCGCTATCCACATAGCTAGGAACCCCGTTTCCCATGAACGGACAAAACATATAGAGATAGACTGCCATTTTGTGCGCGAAAAATTGCAGGCTGGTCTTATTCAAGTCAAATATGTCCCTAGCACTCATCAGTTAGCGGACGTCATGACAAAGCCCCTCACCGGCAAAAGTTATCACAATTCATATCATGCCATGGGCTTACAAAAACCCGATAAAGGGTAGTGTTCTCTGCTTGTTTATCCTTACAGAATCATATATTTGGCTTCTGTTATGTTTTTCATTCAGTGTCATGCTCTTACCCAAGCCGAGAAAGGTTTTTTTTGTTGTTCTCTGTTTTCCTTGCAGGTATCCATCTCCCGACAGAGAAAGGCAAGCAGGTACAGGTACAGGCGACATCTTATATCCCACATCAATTGCAACAAAGAGCACCTCTCTTGCTTCTTCCACTAGACCGAGAGTGTACTCTTTGAGGTATATTGATGTACGCTTTTAGTGTGTAAACATAGGTGTCTTATTATATGTAATTGTTTTTCCTCCCGGTCTAATAATCCAATACATTAGACCGCTCCTTCTACATATATAAGCCACTCTCTTGTACTGAAGTAAGTAAGTGAACATTTTCTGTAAATCATACGAGAGACACATTTCTCTCTGTTTCAATAAGAATCACCCTTGCACCATTGCAAGGTTTTACAATTAATGCATCATATTCTTTCTGAATTGCCTTCCTCCAGTCAGGGTACTTCATGGCCTCAGTAAAAGAGGGCTGCTCAGGGACAAAAGCATCAGTAAGGGTAATAGTAGTAGAATTCAACCAAGGAACTGTCCCATCAGTATGAACTTTGGGTTTTAGGGAGTTTGTCTGGCTCCTGGTAACCATTCTAGGCTGTGGTGGAACAGGGACAGATTGGGTAGGTTCTGGTGTAGAAGTAGCAGGTATCTGTGAGATAGTAATTTGAGGAGCTGCAGGAGGAGAGAGGGCAGTTGTAGGAATGAGTGATTATCTGCTCAGATTCATCTACTCTCGTTGAGTACTTTCACAACTGTTCAAGTAGCTGCTCTATTCGCCCAATCATTAGGGAATGTATTGATCTCACTAATCCCCGCTTGGGACCTGCAATTAGTATATACTCCTAGGCAAAATAATAGAATAGCTGATACTATTGCTAAGATGGGACTACATAGAGATTACGGTTTGTACCAGCTTACTGACCCCCTCCCTGTATTGTTCCTCATCTAACTGAAGAACAAACTTTGAATGATTCTTTAATAAGATGAGGCATGGCCTTCGTTTTTTTGACCAAAAAAAAGAATGAGCCCACCAATACAACAAAACTAAGATATTGAAAAATGAACATGGTGAATTTAAAAGTGAACAAACAATATCACAAGATGAACAAATGTAAATTGAACAATTTATGTAAAAGGAATAACTAGAAAATGAACATCTTTGGTAAAATAGTGAACAAATGGTATCATCTATTGGACATAGAATACATATATATCAAACTAAATCATTTATCGAAGATATTTTACTTGATAGTTATGAGTAAGTAGATTTATTTTCTTCTAAAACTTATAAATTTTACTTAATGTCAGTAATAGTTTTATTAATTTGTTTTTAAATTTTAAGAACAAAAATAGAAAAAGTTTAAAATGCTCCTATATCAGCCATTTTTTTCACTCGTACACTCGAAACACGGAGCAAGGTGCTTGTAAATAGAATTTGTCAAACACATGTAGGGGTGTCTATTCAGCTCGGTTAATTTGGATAAATTGAAAATGAGTTTTTTTTATTTTCGTTATTCGGTTAGACGAATTCTAGTTTTGTTATCACTTTTAGAAAAAATATTAAATTTTTTGAAAAGTTAATTATTTTAATTTAAATTTAAAAATATTGATAAAAATCATATATTTTTCTTTTAAAGTTTTTGGTTAACCGAAATTAATTGAGTTTGGTTTTGAGCTATTAAGTTTAAAAATATTGGTTTCGATTAAACAATTTTTTTTTCAAAATTATGTTTCACTTAACTAATTCTTTTTACAAAATTTGGTTTTTGGTTAACCATAATTAGCTGAATGGCCAACATAAACTTGTGATGTAAAAGGGAGCTTGTTATGGAGTTGATTAATTATGAGTAGAGCTGATCAAAATGTGTCCGGCCCGGCAGCCCGGTCCGACCCGGCCCGTAAAAAAGCCCGATGGGCCCGAGCCCGATTGGGCTTCCGGGCGGGCCTGGACATAAAATCAAGCCCGAATAAAAAACCGGGCCGGGCCACGGCACATTCTTTGAGCCCGTGGACAAGCCCGGCCCGGCCCGATTTTATATTATTTATTATTATATTTTAATATAATATATACATATTTAATTTTATATATATATACAAAATTATATATAAATTTTAAATAAGTTATATATATAATATTAATAAATAAATTATATTTATTTTAATTTATTTTTTATTAATTTATATAAAAAATTAAAAAACCGGGCCGGGCGGGCCGGGCGGGCTACGGCAAAGCCTGGAAAAAACCGGGCCTAGACCGGCCCGGCCCAAATATGTAAAAAACCGGGCTTGGTTTTTAAAAATAGGCCCGACGGGCCTAAAATTTTCCTTTGGCCCGGCCCGAACCCGGCCCGCCCCCGAATGATCACCTCTATATGAGCATATATTGTTCTATAATGTGTGATATACAAAATGTTTGTATAAGTAAATCTAGTTTGTTAAGATTGTATGTGGTATAATGGTTACTATCTCTGCTCTAATACTTGTGCTTTTAATTGATTTTTTTATATATTTATTTATTTTGGTAAGGAGTGTTGAAGAGGGGTCCATGATAGTTTCAATTATACTGATATTGTAACTTGTAAGACCCTTGATGGATATTTTTTCCAAAGATTTACCGAGTAACAGAATCTATAAGAATTTTCTATTTTTTCTTGCTTATGGTCTGATCCTATTATTAAGTGAAAAAAACGTGTGATAATTTCAGTTGTTCCATTTTTTTGGACTCTATGTTCAAAATTTGTTCTTGGTTTGTCGTTCGTTAATGCTCAAGTTGTGTTTAAATAAGCGATACTAATTATTCAGTTTTTTGAACCAATTTATTTAATATTTATTACATATTGTTCCTACATTTTTTGCACTTCAAATTTGAGACTAGTTGTTCATGGAAAATTATATGATAAAACAATGCTAATACAACTTACCGTTATTTTATGGTTTATTTTTTGGTTTGTTGTTGATTATTCATCGTGTTCAGATAAGTGATACTAGTTATTTAAAAAATTTTAAATCTGTTTACAAATTCAAGATTACTTGTTCAAGGGAAATTATATAACAAAACAATATTCAACTCGTTTGTCTTTAGATAACGGATACTAGTTGTTAAAAAAAATTAATTTGTTCACAAATATAAGATTAATTGTTCAAGGGAAATTATATAATAAAATAATGTTAGTTGTGTTCAGATAAGATATACTAATTGTTCGATTTGGTTCAATATCTTGCAAAGAATGAGCCCATCAATACAACAGAACTACAAAATATTGAAAAATGAACATGGTGAATCTAAAAGTGAACAAACAATATCACAAGATGTACAAATGTACATTGAACAACTTATGTATAAGGAATAACTACAAAATGAACATGTTCGGTAAGATATTGAACAAACTATATCATCTATTGGATGTAGAATATATTTATGTCAAACTGAATAATTTATCGGAGATATTTTATTTAATGGTTATCAGTAATAGTAGATTTATTTTCTTCTGATAGATTTTTTTATTTAGTAGATTTATTTAATATAAAATCTGTTTTGTTTTAATTTTAAAAACAGAAATAGATTAACTTTGAAATGCTCCTACATCAACCATTGTTTTCCGTGAGCATGGTGCTTCCGAAAAGAGTTTGTCGAACAATTGAAAGTTGAGTATCTTTTTTAAAAAAATTGATTAATTGGTTGACGGAATTCCACTTCGGTTATCACTTAGTAAAATATTTCAGTTACTCAAATAACTAAAATATTTTTACAAAATTAATTATTGTAATTTTAATTTATACAGAAAATTACCGAGTAACAAAATCTGGAAAAAAATTCTGTTTTTTTCCCGCTCATGGTCAGGTCCTATTATTAAGTGAAACCGGTTGATAATTCAATTCATCATTAGTACTCGCTTCTCACTGCGACTGCGAAAAGGAAGGAGAGGGGGAAGTAGACTACAAACAAGAATCCCGCTCGTTAGTATCTATTTCTTGCTGTTCTTTATCTGTTCAACAAAACAGAGGTGCGAAATCGGTGATCTGTCTTTGCTATCTCTATGTGCAGATTTAATTTCTTGCTCATCTCTCTCCCTACGTAATCTATCATTCAATCGAACAAGATTTGCAGAAAACAAGAATGCTATGTTCATTCCCCATGAGATCAGTCCTAGTACGAATTTATAGTTGTTACTCGGAAAATGTATATCCTGACTTGATTTAATTGTGGTTTTTTGTTCTTGGCAGAGATTGGGGGATAGAGAGAAGATAGCGAAATTCGTCGACTTGATTGGAGAAGGTTCCAAAAAGGCCGGGGGAGTCTGTAGTCCGATTTAAAGGCCAGAGTGTGAGATTCTCTCCTAGATATATTTTCGAGTTTCGTTGTGAAAAGGTTTTGCCTCATCTTATTGTAGGGTTTATGATTAACTAGCATTGATCAATCTGTTCATCCGTGCTTATCCTTCACTATAAACATATCAACATCTTGGTAGATATATTTATTTTCTGATCGTCCCGGCCCATTTGTTAAAAGAAAAACAAATTTCCTGTTTCTTCTCTACCAACTAATTATCCGTGTCTCCAGCTCTCCACTATAAATTGAATTCTTTTATTATGTATTTGATACTCCCCACTACTTCACTTCTATTCGAGTAAAAACTTGCACTTGTTAACATTTTCTTCCAGTAGTTACTAGATTCATCACATGCAGAATTAAGAGGGAAGAATTCATCTGCGGTGGTCCACCCTCACACTCTGCTACGACAACATGCCACCAACAAAACCGTGCGCAGGTTGCAAATTCCAACGCCGTAGATGCAACCCAGAATGCATCTTCGCACCATACTTCCCTGCGGAGGAACCAAGGCGTTTCGAGAACGTCCACAAGGTTTTTGGTGCAAGTAACGTGAGCAAACTACTCCATGAACTGAACCCAGATAATCGTCAAGACGCTGTCAACTCACTCATCTTTGAGGCAGAGTCCAGGCTCGTTAACCCAGCTTACGGATTGGTCGGTGACATCTATTTTCAACAACAGCAGCTTAAACATGATCAGATCATAGTGAACAGTGCCATTCAGGAACTAGTATCCCTTGTTGGATCAGAAACAGCTATGCGGATGCTTCAAGATCCACAACTGCTTGTCCGTTACCATCCTAGTTATGCTGGTACTGCTTCTGGGTTTCACCAAGTGGCACAGCAGGGATTGGAGGATACGGCAGTACAAAATCATGGTATGGATCCTGCTGTTCATGGGATTAGGGTGCAACCACAATTAGAAGGAAGTAATAATAATGGTCAATTGGTAATCGGAGGAGAGCAACAACAGCAGCAGCAGCAGCAGAGTCGTGACCTCCTTTATCAATCGGATCAACAATTCTATCATCAACAGCAGCAGTATTTGACTGGTGGTGGTGGTGGATTTAATGCTGAAGCGGCGGGTACATCTGATGCTGCTGAACAGATGATGACCCATCATCATCATCATACAGTACCACTACAAACTACTGGCGAGCAACATGATGGTTGTCGTAATGGTAATGAAAACAAGCTATTGGTAAGACATAATCTATCACAAAAGCATGTTGATGTTGATAAAAACAGGAAAACTAAATTTGCTAATTCAATCCAGAATGTGCCGACGAGTACCAGTGAAATTCGGCTACAGGAAGCACAAGTAGGACCAGGTTTTGGTGGTGGTCAATCTGTAAGGAGAGAATCAAATCAGAATAGCTACTCCCGTAATAATTTGAGAATCAGCGAGAATGAGCTGCAACTACGACAATCAGACTTGAAACATAAAGACCAGAGGCAGCAGCAGAAGCAGCAGTCCCCGCAACAGAGCTCTTTCCATTTTAATCAATTTCATCCACAAGAGAGTTTCAGGGTCAGTGGTCGGTTTGATGATGAAGCGGGTCCATCTACTATCGTTGCTGCTGCGAAGGAATCGGCAGGAGGTTCGTCTACTGTTGGAGTTGATGATGATGATGGTGGTGAGTTTGGGCATGATGACTACTACTACTACTACACTGCTACTGCTGCTGGCTCTTATCAGTTTACTGCCCGACACCAACATCCTCAACCGCTGCCAGAACGGCAGGCTCAAATGATGTATCTTCAGCAAATGGAGTCTCAACAGCATCATAACATTATTGTGGACGGTAAGGTGATTTCACAACCGTTTTTCCAAGAGCAGCCGAAGAAAACTGGATGACAAGGGCTTGATAGAAACAAGAATGAATGGTAATACTGTTCTGTCAAAAACTCTCGCTTGACTGTGGATGGAAAGAGTTTTTTTTTTTTTTTTTGTAGCGTCGAATAGACTTACTATTAGGGGATACGAGTTGAGAATCTAGTAGCTAATAAAATAGACAGCTATTTGTATGCAGCGAGAGTTTTGAATTGAAAAAAATTATGCTGAATTGTGCCAAGACATCTATCTTTAATCTAAGCGTGATTCAGCTACGAAAAGAAAAGGAGGGATAGGGTGCCAAGACATCTATCTTTAATCTAATCTAATGATAATACTCATGTTTCAAAAAAAAAAGAATGCAGTCACAGAATTCGAACCTCAGCAGCGTTTATAGTCTGAAGTATCTACCGCAAGAGGACATGTTTTGGGGTTGATTTTTATCTGAAAGCATTCTTTCTTTTAGTGGTTCTTCCGTAAACCAACATAATGGAAGGTAAATTAAAATGAGAGAGAGAGGTCAACAGGCCACAGAATTTGCAACAAGGGAAGTATAACAAAACTGTTTGACACAACACCAACGAAACTAAGCAATTTTTTATTGCATCCAACCATGAGTTGAACTCAAAGTTCTTTTGTCTGCTCCAGAAGACACAGGTGACTTAGGTTACACAAGGAACTTGTTTTCTCCTACTACCGACCACTAAATATGTCCAAGTGAAAAGGGTCTACGATCCTCTTGTATCCTATATGCGAACTTCAGTCAATCTAAAGCGAATTGCTCTCAGGTCAAGGCATATGTTTCTCAACACCACAGCCACAGGCGATAAGTTTGTTGTCCTTGTCCAGTGTGTTAAAATAATACCAGGAATGCTGATGACCATCATTTTCTTCCTTTTTCACAATGTTCATATACTACGTCCCGTCATAAGTGTCCTGTTTACTTTTTGGCACGTTTTTCCACCTTAATATTAAACATATAAGGTAAAATAATTTTATAAAACTAAATTTTATATTATATAGTTTATCATGTAAGGAATCATATACAAAATTTAAATTTTCAAAATTAATTTATCTTATATTTAAAAATTGAAGTCAAACGACATGTCCAAATAGTAAATAGGACGGTCAAGGTGGGACGGAGGGAGTATTACTTTTGTTATACTTCCTGGATTTCATGTTCCCTTTAGTTTGTAAAAGAAGGGAAATCAAATCGGGTCTTATAACAATTTTGCAAGAATGAACTCTCCAAGTTAGGTAAAAAATATATATGTTGAGAGTGGGATTTGAACCCACGCCCTTTCGGACCAGAACCTTAATCTGGCGCCTTAGACCAACTCGGCCATCTCAACTTGTTAAGTTTTTAATAAATAAAACCTAATAAGACCGAAACATTTTTAGCTTCCAACTGACCTGCTGGCTGCTCCCAAACCCGGGTCTCGTCGGTCACGCCGCTCCTCTCCTCTCTTGCCTCGCTGTAGCTTCACAACTTTCGGCGATCGTAAAAATTATATTGAAGCATTTGTGTGTATATATCTTTCCTGAGCTTTTCAAAGTTCGGTGTTTTTTCCTCTTGGATTCATGTGTTGAAACATTGTATGTCAATTTTTCTTGTGCATATTCTTACCGGTAAATAGAAATATTTAAGCACCTCCTGAAGACCCAAATTGTCTACAATAATGTAAAGATGCACCCTCATTTTCAGACAATGAAATGACAGACATGTTCCACCACTATATGAACAGCTATCCTGATGACAAACAACCTACGTATTTCCAGAATTTAAGACTTGAACGCTTACAATGTCTCACAAACACTTCATTTAAGAACAATCATAAGCAAACTGCATTCACTCATCCACTGTTTTCTGCTAAAGCAACATGCCTGCGGTGAAAGTGTATGTGACCGAATGATGTGTAGCATAGTGATTGAAGTACTAGCTAAGGCATCATAATTTCAACTTAACTAGCTAGACAAAGCAGATGATGCCAACAATTTCTTGGTTCGAACAAACTCGTCGACTTGATCAGAAGACAGAACAGATGATGATGATGATGAGCTTTCAAAGTTTGATTCTTCCATCTGCTCATGCAACTTCTGGAGGACAAATGATTGGTCTTCTGAACTATACTTCCGCATCTGTTTCAGCATTTCCAGTTGCTGCATGTAGAAAGAATGAACCGCTCAAAGCAATCGAAACAAGTATTTAACATACTAGTAATCAATCTTTTGCAACTTCTATAACTATACAGCAGATTATTATAAGATTACCTACCTGTTCCTGAAGCTTCTGTTGAGTCTGCATCTTCTGTGCAAATTCCTCAGCTCCTAGCTCTGCTTCATCGCATGCCATTTCTTCCCTGTGCAATTCAGGAAACTATCACTACCGGGAAACTGTCACTAATAATCCATGGAACTTGATCAAGTATACACCAACGAGAGATAGCCACATGAGATAGAAACACCTTACTTCGCAACAAACCCATAGAAACGAATCATCAAATCTCGATCATTTTCATAAATCATATTTACTTTTCCAAGGAAACCGATGCCAAACCCAGGATCTGCAGAAAGATCAATAAAAAAAAGTTGGAATTATACACTATACACTGCAGTTAGAATACAGAGATAACCGAAATAACCTCACCTGCTGACATTGTTCCTTATAACCCCTAACTGAAACCTTGGTTCATTATCTCACATATAAACACAAAAGGAAGCGCTGATTTGGAATCATTAGCCATTTCAATTGAATCCTTGCAATACCTTTCAAGCATAGCGCTTAGCAATGACATCAAAAATTCACCTTCCTAATGCTGCTGCTTCACAAGCATAAGGGCTGCTTACATATGGATTACCAAGAACTTAGCTGGTGTTCTACATATTTCTAGTCTTTTTTTACTGTTCAAAAAGAAGTCTAGAACTATTCTTTCAGCTTAGCCTATTATATGCCACTGAGGAGATATTGTCAAAGTGAAGCTAGAAAACAAATCGTAGTTTCAGTACTTATAAAACAGCAACAAAAGAGAGCCAGACCCTAATGTACAAACTGAGATTTGAACTTACCAACACCCATTTCCAGAAATATTTCTTCCTGGATTGCCGTGGTAACAGCAACAGCTTCCTACATGACCAAAAAAAATTCATCTATTGACTAATATATGGAGATAAAACAACCTTCAATTAAAGATCTTCAGTGAGGTAAATAGATTGAACTAACACAAGGAATCAACATGGTTCCTCACCAGCACAGGGAAGGATAAATCAATGACAAAGCTAAG
This sequence comes from Limonium bicolor, assembly GCA_023374045.1. Classification (NCBI taxonomy): domain Eukaryota; kingdom Viridiplantae; phylum Streptophyta; class Magnoliopsida; order Caryophyllales; family Plumbaginaceae; genus Limonium; species Limonium bicolor. The sequence goes on from CM041779.1 coordinate 309,372,011, forward strand.
GAAGAAAGCATTTTCTGGTACGGTGGTAAGACAGAGACATATCATAAAGCTCTTAGTCAAAAAAAATATAATAATGGTGGTGAAAATTCAGAGTACAAAAGGCTGAAGTTATAGAAAAATATACTAAATAATGCCTTAGAATCACCTAAAAAGATTGTGCTTTGTAGTGTAAAAGGACTTTCTCGTGGGATAATTAGATTTCTTCACCCAGAGATATTGTAAGGGTCAGTTATTTATAATCTATAGCCATAGGTTGGGTTCATCAAAAACATGTGCTTAGGAAAAGAAAACAAGGACATTACACACATCATCTTACCCTCAGCCACGTACACAGTAATTTTGGCAAGACACAACCAGGTAGGATTAAAATGCTCACCTCAATGCACCCACCAACAAGGATGCATTACACACATCTTTCCCTCATCTTCGATGACTTCACAAGATAAACTTTGACAGAACAATATAGCCTAATCATGAGCAGCCAAAGGAGAAAGGGAAGAAGTAGAGAATCGAGCAGTCTCTCAATTTGTCTACTGCAACTTGGAATTTCATAATGAAGTATCTTTTAAGTGACCAGGAAATCGTACAAAACACTACAAAAAAGATTTGACAAGCACTACTTTTTTTTTTTTACAATTTTAATCTACCTAGCATTTGGGTAGGTTATTACCTCACACGACCTGATTTTCGATATGACATAATCATGTTCTTAATGTCTTTTGACTCGACTCTTGAACTACCACAGCTGACCTGAGTTTAGTATCTCAAGTAATAACAAAACAGGTACTGTATGGGAGTTTGAATTCAAATAAAGGATATATATATATAGTACAGCAAGACAGACAACTCCGTGAAGGGGGGCTAAAGAAGAAAGCTATAAAACGTGAAAAGATTATATGCAAACTTGAATTTGAGAGAGCCCACAAAGAGGGAAAGTTCAATTTCAACAAGGGCTACGGCCGTAAGCAACTAGATGCCTGCCGTAAGCAACTAGATGCCTAGCCAGTGTAGGAATCAAACATTTCAAAATAATGACATTGTACCGGAGAAAGATTGAACCTAAACTTGTGAAATACTAGGAAAGGAGAGACCACAATCTACATACCAACAATTTAGCGGTTCAGTTTCCATATTGCAAAATAACAGAAGCCGTCCAGCTTAATATTAGACAGAAGATACTGAGCGAAAGGTCAAAGGGTAAAAACTGAGAAGAAAGAAAGAATTTCCAACCTGCTTATCCGTGACAGCATCCGCAATACGTTGCTTCACATCTGCAACGACACAGATTTCAAAGGAAATACACAGAAAGAGGAAAATGTCAAATGCCAGGAAATGAAAATACCAGGTAGGGAAGTGAGGTAGGCGAAGCGATCAAAGAGGTATAGGAGTTGTTCTCTTGATAACATCCCTGTACTCTGACAGATTGCAGCCGTCGCCATGGACATCTTCCCTCACAATGGGAAACTAAATGGAATGGGTCAGAAGACGCTCAGCCATCTGGATTAGTCTATCTTCGTTTTGAGTTTCCAAAACGCTGCCGTTTGTAGCTCTCATCTCCCATCCTCAACCTTACCCTACCCTTTCTCATTCAATGCCCATCATTAAAAGATTATTTCTTTAAAGAGACCAGGAAAACTGTAAGAAATGAAAAGTACCCACAACTGAGTAAATCGTCAATGCATTTATTGAATATATTTTTTATATTACAGTCTTTTTTGTATTTATAACTCATGAGAAGGAGAAAACAATAAAACACTGATCAACCGCATCTAACCTCACTAAAGAAACCTAGAAAAAAAATAAAACATTAATAGAATCTTCCATATTCGGCCCAACAATCTGAATTTAAAGTCTGCGTCTAATTTGAACTCATGGATGGCGCTATTTCCACCCGATACGGGCATTACAGACGCTTTCTGATAATCACCCACCCTCTTCTCAAAGAAATTAGTCTTTCCCTGCAATGAAATCAACTCCATGAAATCAAATGGGTTAACTACCCCATACACTTTATCATACCCAGCGCCACCATCAACCTATCAGCGACAAACTCAATATATTGGCTCATCAAATTACTATTCATTCCAATCAACGCACATGGGAGCGCATCAATCACAAATTCCTTCTCAATCTCCACCGCATCACATAAGATACCCTTGACACGCTCTTCACTCAGCTTGTTCTTCAGCAACCCATAAAGCAGGCAAGCAAAGTCACAGTGCAACCCCTCATCACGTGAGATCAACTCATTCGAAAACGTCAATCCGGGCATCAGCCCACGTTTCTTGAGCCAAAAAATGGCACAAAAAGAACCAGAGAAGAAGATCCCCTCCACACAAGCAAAAGCCACAATCCGTTCAGCAAAAGACTCACCCGAATCAATCCAACGCAGTGACCACTCTGCCTTTTTGGTGACGGCGGGGACAGTGTCAATCGCGTGGAAGAGACGATGCTTCTCCGCAGCGTCCTGGATTAAGGTTTCAAGTAAGAGACTGTACATCTCCGAGTGTATGTTCTCTATTGCTATCTGGAAGCCGTAAAATGCACGCGCCTCGGCTACCTGAACTTCCTTCATGAACCGCCCCGCGAGATTCTCAAGGACTATGCCGTCAGATGCAGCAAAGAAAGCGAGGACGTGGGAAATGAAGTGTTTCTCGTCGGATGTGAGGGTTTCGGACCAGTGGCGAATGTCAGTTGACAGGTCTACCTCTTCGGCTGTCCAGAAGGAAGCTTCGGCTTTCTTGTACATCTCCCAGATTTGTGGGTATTGGATTGGGAACATACAG